>JACDJE010000018.1:4148104-4350462 GCA_016647715.1 Pavo muticus | reverse complement strand
GGTTTTAATTTTAATTTTAATTTTAATTTTAATTCTGGAAATTGCTTATGTGGAATTTTATTATATCATTAAGAAATCAGGCTACCTGAAAAATAAGTAAATAAATAAATAAATGTGGATACTGCTCAAATAGCTACAACCAGTGATTTCCAAAGAAATCATTAAACCACCATCCTGACGCAGTTTCTTGATAATCTTAGATGACAGCTGCTCCTTTCTGTCACCACTTTCCTCTCAGCAGAGGGCTGGCTTCCTGCAGGAAGTCTAGCCAAGGGCAAATTTAGGCTGAGCAACCTACTGTGAAAATTGGAACTACTTACTGCAAACTTTACAATTAAATATAGAGAGAAATCCTTGTCTGGTTCTTGGTTTGCAGACTTCTCACTTGTAGTTGGGTGTGACATTCAAGTTCTGGATGCAGTACTGTAAACATAGTTGTTTGCTTTTAGCACTAAGAAAATTGCCACTTACACTTTGCAAGATTTCTTTTGCTTCCAGACTGCAAAAGAAGAAATATTCCCAAGGCACTGAATTTTGGCATATGCACATTATGCAGAACTCTTTGACAGGAACAGCACAATGCAAAGGATTTAGAAAGTCACCAAAACACTGCCGAATTTAACTTTGTTAGACAGTCGTAAGCTATTCAGTTATGCTAAGAAGGGATGGGATGGCCTTTTCTGCAAGAATTATCAGCACAATTTATCATGGAAAATAAGAATATGAGTTACAACTATGCCACATAAGATCCTATTCTGTGATTCTTTCTAACTGACTCTGTTTCTACATTAGAAGCTATTACTTGTTATGGTGAAGTGCAGATAGAATCAAGTCCGTATATTTGCCTTCAGATGCTTATTGCTTAAGCACGTTTTAGGTTAGTATCGATAAGACTGAGTGAATGAGTAAGTGCAGACAGGTTCAGGTATCAATAAACACTATCTTAAAAGGAAAGAATGTTTACTTACAATCCCACCTTCCTCACCAGGATGGCCAGGAGATCCTCTGTAACCTGTACTTCCCTGAAAGACAGGAACATAAGAGAACACTCTTCTCCAAGCACACTGAGTTCATTTGCATCAGGTTACTCTGCACATGCGGACAGAAAAATCTTCTTGAAAATCAGATCCAGTTAAGCTAGGGAGAGCAGGCTCCACCAACTGCGCTAATACAACCTCTCTGCAGAGAGTTCTGCATACTCGACATTGTTGTGGAAGAAAAAAATTGGTAAAATAATGTTCAATATAAAGTTCAAAACATTATTTCAGGAAACTGCCTAATGGATTAACAAAGCTTATTGGGTTATTTGGTCAAATTAGGTATCTTTCTTTGTGATTTTGAAGAGGAAACAATAAGGAAATTCTAAGGTGAAATGAAAAATATAAGGAGGCAAAAAATTTGTTAGGACAAAGATTTTGCAATAGTTTAAGAAGACTTTGTGAATACTGAAACTTTGTATTTGAACTGATGCAAACCTCATAGCCTCAGGTTAAATATATTTAAATCTATTTAGTGTGCATATATACACGTATGTATTGCAGAGAAACTAGAACAGAGTTTCTAGAAATTGTGACAAATTTGTGCTGCAAAAAAATGTTTTTAAAACTGTAAGCTGTACAACCCAACACATCATGTCTATCTACCTGCAGTACAACTATGTCTACATTCTGAACACTGTTTTGTCTGAGCAATATAGTTCAGACATTTTAATAAAGCAGGTGTAAGAATGCCAACAAGAGTAATGGAAGAAATCAGTGTTAAAAGGCTATACTTTTGCTAAGTGATAAGTAAAAATGGATTTAACTGCAACCAGATAACTAAAGAGTATAAAATACAAAGACAAATTATTTAGAATGTTCCCAGAACAAGAAGAAATAATGGAATTAAAGTAATAATAGACAAATAGAGACTATATATACTAAAAACCTTAATAATGAGGTCCACTAGCATGCTGTAGAAGTGATGAAGTCTGATATATTTGTAACAGATGGTAAAAGAGAGAATATAAAAGCTTGAAGGAAATATTGTAAATTAGTGCTGTATTGATCAGGCACAAAAGTCTCACATCTAGTGAAGAAGGATTTTTATTTTCTACTCTCAGCTTGGCAGTTGCCCATTTCTTATTCACAGTTAGCTAAAAATGCTGAATCATCTTATCAGAAATCATTCTGAAACCCCTCTCTATTTTCTGCTGAATTCTGTGAAGAAGAACGTTTAATTATATTTATGAATGGATTTTCATTACAAAAATACTTTTTAATAGCAACATGGAGTAGAGAAATGATTACATTACATCTTTTATCTTCATCTATCCTAATGGCAAGGGTTATGGGCTTCTGAATGCATGCTTTGTATTACTACAAAATACAAAGACACATTGAAAAAATAAAGCAATTTTTTTGTTGATCACAGCTCTCCTACCTTCCTCCCAGGATTTCCCCAGCCACCATGATCACCAATTTCTCCAAGGCATTTACAAACAACATTACAGCATTTTCTTTCTGCAACAGTATCCTAAAAAAAAAAAGACGACAAATAGCATAGCATTCATGTACAATAAATTACAAAACACAGACTGCTTCCCTTTTGTTTATATCACAGAAAGACTTACAAGGTTTCTCTGCAAGATGCTTGCAATCTCTGGAAATCCAACACTCAGAGGTTCTTTGTAACCAAAACCTCTGCCAAACTCTATTTCACGAAGCGTAGTCAGGTTCTGAGTATTGTCCAAGCCAACTAAGAGAAGTGCATCAAGACCTTCAAAATAAGTGTAGACAGAAGTTTGTGCATGCCTGAACTACATTATTTAATCAGCAACATGATTGTGAATAATAGCAGTTCTCTAAAACTTACGTTTTACATTATGTTAAATGAAATAGAGCCATTGAGAACAACATATGAGACAAAAATTAAGACTAGTAATTTTCCAATTAATTTCCCTTCTTCAGACTAAACTGCTACTTCAGCTCAAGAGCTAACCTCAGTACCTGAACAGAAATGTATATGTGTTCTCTCCTGCAGATACCAGAGTTGGGCTTAATATCTTGTACATTTGTCAGTAAGAATAGCTGCTATAGCTGCTGGAGTTGCACTCCAGAAATCAGGAGCATCTTAGGTTCCCTGCACTCTAAAAATGTTTCTATCATCATCTATCAACCAAAATGAGTAAGAGTGGAAAGGGGAAATTAAGGCTTGCTCCACTTTCTCAGCTGGAAGACAATCTCAAATGATCTGTCTGCATTTACCTACTAAATTACATGTCGGCACAAGTAGATTTCAGGATTTCTCCAGTTTCCATTTATTTGACCTTTCCTGTTGACAGGAATGTCCTGTGGATAAAATCAGGATTTCTCTCCAGCTCACAAGGGAATTGTATCGTATTGTATATCACATATTTTAATCATTCATTAAAATTTTCTTCTTTCTGTAGACACAACTTTGGCCTTTCTATCATACAGTAATATGAAGTCAAGTCAGATTTTCCCTTCCTCAAATGCTGTTTCTCTGAGGAAATCTCTGCTCCCCTTTTCCTCTTAGATGGAAAACTTGTTTCTTTTCTTTTCACTTTTTCTACAACTTGCATTTAAGGCAGAGGGAATCTTGTAACACGCAGTGGTGTGACAAAAAGGGATCTGATCAACAGTCTCTGGTGGCATAGCTAAAGAAAGGTACAAGCCAGAGGAGCACAATAAAAGGAAGGTGTCTTATACTGAAAGAGTCATATCTTTTCAGAGGAATTAATCCTAAGGTACTTTAGGAAACTAAGTGTTTGCCCTAAACATAAAACCAGTCTCTGTTTTGTTTCCAATTTAAGTCAGCAGTGCAGAAGATTCTGACACAGATCAAACCCAGAAAATAATAATCCACAGTATAAAAAATAATTTTTAAAATATCAGACTATCAGTTTTCATTTAATACATTAAGAAGATCGGCTCAAGAATACAACTAAAGACGGAAAAACCCTTGTGAATGCCCTGGAATGCACAATTATTCTGAACATCATGAACATAGGCTCACAGGGAGAAGCAAACACTTTCCCTGTGACTTCTGAGTAGCTCTGTAAGTGTAATGAGTCATATTATTTAGAAAATGTATAGTGGCAGAGCAATACATTGGGCCTCAGGGCAGCAGGAGGCCAGAGAATCAATGCAGTGCTGTAATACCTTTGAGACGAAAGGCATTGGCTGCTTTTCTGAGATCTTCCAAAGAATCATCCAGCCCATCTGAAAATACTAAAAGAACCTGTCAGTAAATAGAGTAACACTGAATCACTTAAGAAGAGATATTAAAAGCTATGTCATTGTAAAAAAGTACAGTTTGCATTGAAAACTGGCTATGATGTAGTTTAAATTCCACTACATTGTGTAGACCTGGAACATATGTGATAGAAAAAGAGTAAGAATACAAAACCCTCTCTTTCCTGAAAACATTTCTATTTGAGAGATCTGTCTTGCCTATCAGTTCTTACCATTGCTATTAATTGTATTATATCTGCCATATAGTATGCTAGCCTGAAGACCAATTCTCCGTGACTTATCCCCTGAAGAGCTTTGCCTAATGTCAGAGGTGTTCACCTGTATGTGAATGTGGAAAACAACTCTGAAGAAGCAAAATTTTCTCTTTCTGCAAGATCATCTCCAGCTGGATGTCATTTGAGCTGCACCTACTGCATCTCCCAGTGCCATCCTGCCTTTCCACAGATGCTTATGTTCCCTTGCTCTTTCCCACACAGGCACCATACCACCCAGCTCAACTCTCTCCCTGATAAGACATATGGCTTAGCTCACTTAAGGATGCAAATTCTAGCCCTTCCCATTGGCTATATTCCCATCTTTTCAGGCCATAGAGCCTCTTTCAGGGCTTAGGAAAGAAGTACTTCTAACAGCTCCCCCCAAGCTACCAGTCTTCTCCTATTTCTCTCCTCACCTTTCCCCTCCAAATCAAAAGAAATCTTCTCAGGCCCAACTCATCCAGTGGATGACGTTTCCCAGAATGAGGCTACATTGGTAAACCGTGTCCTGCTCCCAGTGGTAATGACATGACTTTAAGTCCTCCTAAACTCTGATCTACAAGTGGATAAACACAGCTAGAGCTCCCTTCTTCCTATCTTTCTTATTTTACATTTCCTACATTTGCTTCACTGCAAACTGTAGAGAACTACTCTGATTAAGAGGAAATTTTCCATATGTGATAAAGGAAAGTTTCATGTGCTCAAGTTCTTCATTTATAGGAAAATAAAATCAATGATCCTGAAACACTCCACTGAGAACTTTCTTTCAATTAAATGGAATGAATCCTTTCATTTGAGAAGAGATTAAGTCAAGCCTCCAAGTTCACCAATTTTTAATTCACCAATTCTTGAGCTACCCTTTGTTTCCATGGAATAATCAGCATCAGAGTCAGCAAACATTAAACCACGTAATTTTTCAAGTGTGTATATTCGCAACATTAAGTTACCTTCACTTTAGCAGAGGTTGCATTAAAAAACTTCTCCTGAACTGCCTGTAAGAAGTCTACATTCAGGTAAGTATCCACCACTGTTTGTGCATCTAAGAACTTCTGTATGATCTCTTCGTTATAGTCCTCAAAATCAGAGTCGAAGAGGAATTGCTTGGTCCGTGACAATACTTGGAATTTGAACCTAATATTGACTGGAGAGCCAGCATTACAGCTGATACTTGGAAGAGATTTCATCTGGAATAAAAGTTTGGGGAGGAATGTTTGCAATTTCTGTTTCAGAAGCAGCGAAGATGCTGACTGCATATGTCTTGAAATATCAATTGCTATAGCAAGGTCTATATTGCAATCTGTGAAGAAATTAGAAGAAACAGAAAACTGTAAGCATACACTATTTATGATATTTGTCTTTCATCATAGTATTGTGGTTTAACCCGGCAGGTAGCTAAGCAGTATACAGCCATTTGCTTACTCCTCCCCTTCCCAGTGGAATGGGGGAGAGAATCAGGAAAAAAAAAAAAAAGCCCAACAAAATAGAACTCATAGATTGAGATAAAAACTAAGATAGAGAAAAGGAAAAGTAAAAAAAGAAAGGATAATAGTTATTACTATATATACATATATATATAGTATGTGATGCACAAGCAATTTCTAACCGCACACTGAACAATGCCCAGCTAGTTCCCAAGCACCAGCAGGCCATCATACTCCCCCCTTTTCAAACTTTCCTTCTGCATGACGTCAGATGGTATGGAATACCTCTTTGGCCAGTTTAGATCAGCTGTCCTGATTCTGCTCCCTCCCAGCTCTAGTTTCAGCTAGAAACATCGGTGTGTTATCATCATTGTTTTTATACTAAAACCAAAACGTAGCATTATACCATACACTATGAAGAAAAACAACTCTGTCCCAGCTGAAGCTAAGACACAGAATCATGGGAGTGGAACAGAATTGAACATGGTAGATTTAAAACCAGAAGTCAGAATCAGTGAGATGGTATTTTATATTTTCAGAAAACCTAATAGTCTATCAGTTTCACTGGGGCTACGTGAACTATCAACTACTAAGGACTGATCTTATTCACTAGATGCATGTACACATTCAAATGCAAAACAGCTCAGTGTTCTCACTGTTATTCTTCTGCCCCCAAATAGCCTTAACGGGCTTAATCTTGCAAATATTTCCATAAGCTTTGCTACCAACTGAGAATACGCAACCCATATTCTAATTGCTATGTGAAGCTTGATAGCTGACTGCGATTTATCATTTTGTCACAAGATCAGATAATACATACAAATAGAGAACAGTAGACCAAAGAAACAAAAGTGATAGTGGGAGAATCCTTTATGTGTAACGTCTGATAGCCATTGTGCTGTAAGGTGAGGGCTACCTCAGTTACAGAATTGATTGCAGAGCTCATGATAACAACAGCAAATATTGCAATGTCATTAATTCCTCCATCACAACCACCTTGCCCTACCAAAGCAGCCAAAGTGCTCAGCTTATTTCTTCTATACATTGATTCTTGATTTGTCATAATGGATTTTATTCTGTGTTCCTGGATGCACTATCATCTGTCATCAAACATCCGCAAGGAAGTCTGAGGCATGTAATTCTATGTGGAAAACAGCACTTTCCTTAATTTTGTTCCTTTTTCACCCACTAGCTCTTAAACACTTAACAAACACAAGGTTGTTTTTTATGTTTGCTGATTTAGACTAATTCTTATGGGTAAATTTGCCATATAAATTTCATTGCAGTTTTGTCATTCATAGCTCTGTTTGTAGGGGGAGCCAAGGGTATGTAATAAAAGAACACAATGCAGACAGTACACGTACAGAGTTTACAACAGAAATTAAGAGTAAAATTTGATTAGGTCACTACAGAAACAGGGAGAGAAACTCCAGGAAAGATGAATACGATTCAGCTGTTTAACTAAATAAATCCAGAAATAATTTCACCTCAGAATACAAATCATTACGTTTCAGTACTTGCAGTACAATCTTCCCTCTGAAGGGTATGATTTACTTCTAAGCAGTACCAAAACCTTTCAACGTACAAGGTCACAGTCAATGCACTTTTTCAGCCACAAAATCTGACTGACTTTTAGGCCTCAGAGTAGTGTTTCTGTTTAGTCCACAGCAGGAAAATATTTCTCTGAAACAGTTATATATATTTATACATACATGTATACAACCACACCTCATTCAGAGGTGTGAAGTTGCCCGTTAGACAGAGCTTGTGAGGTTGCCCATCTGATTTCAAGATTCAGAGAACAGCAGGGTTATAAAGGCCACCAACATTTCAGGGAAGAGTGATTTTTTCTAATTGTGTATGGTTTTTCCCCTCACAACCTCTCCACAGTACCTCTGTAGGACTTAATTTTTGTCAACAGTTGCTACTGACAGTTCCATTGGAACAGGATGGTCATATTTAGCTATAGACGGCGTAGGTTTTTTGAAAGGCTCTTTTTCAAATATCACTGAATTGTCCATTTTCTCTCTTGTGATTAGGATACCAAAGGCACATCTTCCCTGTCTCCCGTGAATGCTGGATGTGAAGCACTGTCTCACCTCAGGAACCATTTACCACAGCTAAAAGCATAATGGTTTTGCCTGAAGAAAGGTTTAAGTCTATAAAGTTACAAAACTGAGTAACCTATGCTATTTGGTAAAACAGTTGCACTGCTTCCCAGCATGCTTGGGTACTTTTGCTAGGGACTGTATGTAGCCATGTGGATATTCTCCATTACATACCCAACAATAGATTTATGCTGCTTACCCTGGTTAGCCGGGTCTTCAGGTTCACAGATCTCATTGATAATAGTGCTCTTGATTGTTTTCAGTGCATCAAAGTTCTCCACTGTGAACACTCTCCTTGCATCACCAGCTATTCGAAGCAGCTCAAAAGAGTTTACAATCCCTACACCAACTGCAAAGACATGTATCCCATTGCTTCTCAAAGCCACAGCTGCATCATCCACTCTGTCAGCAGAGTATCCATCCGTAATCACAACCAGGTTTTGCGAAACTCCTTGGTTCTTGCGGCCTCCATTGGCAGGCTCAAAAAGTCTCTGTGCAAACCTCAGTCCTTTGCCAGTGAATGTAGAAGATTTCAGTTGCTCAATTCTGTTTATCTGTTCCTTTATAATGGTGTCACTATAAAACTCATTAAGATAAAATTCTTTCTGGGGTTCTTGACTGTACTGGACTACCCCAACATGTACTTTGTCCCTAGAAATAACNATCATTACTATTATTTTTTTTCTTTCCTTGCCTGTCTTATTAAATAGTTTTCATGTCAAACCACAAATTCTACTTTGATTTTTCCCACTTCTCTCCCCCTTCCCATGGGGATGGGGAAGCTGTGTAGTGTCTAGTTGCTTGCCAAGTTAAACCACAACAGTAGCTAAAATGAGAAAAAAAAATAGAGGAAACAAGAGCTCTGTAACTATCAGGCAAAAGAAATACCTTAGATATTCTAAGATCAGAAAAACAGAGATGATACTCTGCTTTCCTTATGCATTAAACATATGTCTCTCTCTGCACTAGCAAAAGTACACTGTGGATAACATTCTAGCTTAAGTTAGACAGAGGTACCACAGGGTATATAATTATGGTTCATAATACCATATGAATAAAACAGGAGTTTGAACCCCTTTTTTTGGCGTGACTGTTACCTATGTGACACATGATGACTAACATCTGAACTGGGTAATACATGATTATAATCCAGAACTGTCTAGCATTACCTTTGCAACCTCTCTTCTTTGCGGTATCTCCTGTATGTAGCCTATTACCCACTTTCTGCTATGCATTTATTACATTCAAATGTTTTGGATGATTAAAATACTTATATTATGGCTGAGAAAACGTTTAACCTTTACGACGGAAAATTTACAATGTGAAATTCACTTTTGGGCTTCACATGCAGAAGACAGAGACAGCTTCTGAGATCCTTCCATAGTACAGAGAAACAAAAAAAGGCACCGGGAAATTTAGAAGCAAGACTTACGCTATTTATCTGCTCTATAAGATCATTCTAGATTCTCAGAAGGTTAAAAAAAATGTAGAATTTTAATTTTGTAAAATCACAATATAATAGAAACCTTTGGGATGGAAGGGACCTTAAAGATCAGCTGGTTTCCAGCCCCCTGACATGGATGGGATCACCTTCCACTAGATCAGTCGGCCAAAAGCCCCATCCACTTTAGTCTTGAACACTTCCAGGGATGGGATATTTACAGCTTCTCTGGGTAGCCTGTATCAGTACCTTACCACCCTCATAGTAAATAATTTATTCTTAATGTCTAATATAAATCTACCCTTTTTTAGGTTTTANAGTCTACATTCAGGTAAGTATCCACCACTGTTTGTGCATCTAAGAACTTCTGTATGATCTCTTCGTTATAGTCCTCAAAATCAGAGTCGAAGAGGAATTGCTTGGTCCGTGACAATACTTGGAATTTGAACCTAATATTGACTGGAGAGCCAGCATTACAGCTGATACTTGGAAGAGATTTCATCTGGAATAAAAGCTTGGGGAGGAATGTTTGCAATTTCTGTTTCAGAAGCAGCGAAGATGCTGACTGCATATGTCTTGAAATATCAATTGCTATAGCAAGGTCTATATTGCAATCTGTGAAGAAATTAGAAGAAACAGAAAACTGTAAGCATACACTATTTATGATATTTGTCTTTCATCATAGTATTGTGGTTTAACCCGGCAGGTAGCTAAGCAGTATACAGCCATTTGCTTACTCCTCCCCTTCCCAGTGGAATGGGGGAGAGAATCAGGAAAAAAAAAAAAAAGCCCAACAAAATAGAACTCATAGATTGAGATAAAAACTAAGATAGAGAAAAGGAAAAGTAAAAAAAGAAAGGATAATAGTTATTACTATATATACATATATATATAGTATGTGATGCACAAGCAATTTCTAACCGCACACTGAACAATGCCCAGCTAGTTCCCAAGCACCAGCAGGCCATCATACTCCCCCCTTTTCAAACTTTCCTTCTGCATGACGTCAGATGGTATGGAATACCTCTTTGGCCAGTTTAGATCAGCTGTCCTGATTCTGCTCCCTCCCAGCTCTAGTTTCAGCTAGAAACATTGGTGTGTTATCATCATTGTTTTTATACTAAAACCAAAACTTAGCATTATACCATACACTATGAAGAAAAACAACTCTGTCCCAGCTGAAGCTAAGACACAGAATCATGGGAGTGGAACAGAATTTAACATGGTAGATTTAAAACCAGAAGTCAGAATCAGTGAGATGGTATTTTATATTTTCAGAAAACCTAATAGTCTATCAGTTTCACTGGGGCTACGTGAACTATCAACTACTAAGGACTGATCTTATTCACTAGATGCATGTACACATTCAAATGCAAAACAGCTCAGTGTTCTCACTGTTATTCTTCTGCCCCCAAATAGCCTTAACGGGCTTAATCTTGCAAATATTTCCATAAGCTTTGCTACCAACTGAGAATACTCAACCCATATTCTAATTGCTATGTGAAGCTTGATAGCTGACTGCGATTTATCATTTTGTCACAAGATCTGATAATACATACAAATAGAGAACAGTAGACCAAAGAAACAAAAGTGATAGTGGGAGAATCCTTTATGTGTAACGTCTGATAGCCATTGTGCTGTAAGGTGAGGGCTACCTCAGTTACAGAATTGATTGCAGAGCTCATGATAACAACAGCAAATATTGCAATGTTATTAATTCCTCCATCACAACCACCTTGCCCTACCAAAGCAGCCAAAGTGCTCAGCTTATTTCTTCTATACATTGATTCTTGATTTGTCATAATGGATTTTATTCTGTGTTCCTGGATGCACTATCATCTGTCATCAAACATCCGCAAGGAAGTCTGAGGCATGTAATTCTATGTGGAAAACAGCACTTTCCTTAATTTTGTTCCTTTTTCACCCACTAGCTCTTAAACACTTAACAAACACAAGGTTGTTTTTTATGTTTGCTGATTTAGACTAATTCTTATGGGTAAATTTGCCATATAAATTTCATTGCAGTTTTGTCATTCATAGCTCTGTTTGTAGGGGGAGCCAAGGGTATGTAATAAAAGAACACAATGCAGACAGTACACGTANACTTTTGCGATTGCATCTTCATGTCTGCTGTATTTTAAGCATAGAACTCTTTCCAGACTTTTCCACTCATCCTCCTATTATGTCCATAGAAAATATTTAACACTGATCTTTGCTTTGGACACTCTGCATTTGTAGAAAAAGACCTAGTGGATCTGTTCAAAAGTCTTCTTTACCTGGCTTAGATTTCTCACACACTATCTGAGTAAGGTTTTCATGTATGTTTTCTAGTGCATCATAACTTTGTGCAAAGAATAATCTTTCTTGATCTTCAGTTATCTCTTCAAGTTCTTCTCTGCTTGCTTTGCTCACTCCAACAGCAATTAAGATGATTCTATCTTCCTTCAAAGCTCTTATGGCCATGGGAAGGTTTTCTCTATCTGATGGCACTGTTGGTTCATCAGTAATGAGAACAAGGATCCTAGTGACAGCAAGAGATGATGCACGTCCACCATAGTTCACACCAAATCTCTGCCTGGCAAAGCTCAAAGCTCTTGCTGTGAAGGGCTGGCCTGACAGAGGCTTCAAGCTGAATACTGCTTCTCTAATCTGAGACTTGGAAGCATATGAATTCAATGAGAATTGCACCTCTGGATTGGAGCTATAGACCAAAACACCAAACTGAACTTTGTCCTTCCCAACCACTGAGTTGTTAACTACTGCTTCTACAAGCCGAAGCATGTTTTTGAACTGCAGGTCTGTAACACCAGATGATCCATGCACTACAAACATGATATCAGCAGCTTCTGCTCTCTTGCACACTGTCAGTGGAAAGAGAAGAAAAAGAAACAAGGTTATAATTCTGTCTCTCTTCTTCACCCCTTAATCTCCTTCAAAACTTTGTATAGAGATTTCTGTTCCCATGTTCCAGCTGTAACCACAAAGTACAGAGTATTTTACAGATAAGGGGAAATATTTATTTACTTGCTTTTGAGGAAAAGAATGAGATTATAACCTGCAAAAAGAACAAGTTCTTTTGGTAAAAGAACATAGGTTCTTATACCACATTTCATTCCAGTGACACTTTATCATATGGGGGGACAGATGTAAACTCCACTATAAACATGGAAAGCAAAACCTTCCTTTATAAAGAGTTAACAGGAAAAAAAAAAAAAAGTACCTAAAAAGAATAAACAGAGAGAGTTATCATCACTACTTACACTTCTGTAGATTACAAATTTCAAAGAGAATCTGCTTTCCTGAGAAGTTCATTTCACTCTCAAAGAACACTTTGTCTTGGGCGCCAGTAATCTCCACAAGTTGTGAACTGTTCGCCTGGAGCATGTCAATAGCGTATATAGTGACACCTTTGTCTCGTATGGCTCTGGCTGGGTTTTTTACTGAATCTTGGGCTTCTCCATCAGTGATCACTATCAGGTACTGTTTCAATTCAGGACGCCCTCCTCTAGGTCGATCAAAGTAAGCGGCAGCAAAGGTCAGTGCTTTCCCAGTCAGTGTTCCCAATTTTATCTGTTGTATTTCTTGAATGGCTCTCTGCACGTCAGCTATAGTGCTGTATCTGTCCAGCTGGAACTCTTCTCTTATTTCAGAGCTGAACTGTATCAAACCAATTCGAACATTATCAAGCCCAACATCTACCTTGATGACAAATGACTGCATGAAATCCTTTATCTTCTGAAACTCAGCTGGACGAATACTGTTCGAGCTGTCCACGAGGAAAACAATATCAGCTCTCACATTTTTACAGACTAAGAAATAAAGGAAAAAAAAAAAAAAGGAATAGGCTAAATTCACAGATTTCACCTGCACTTTTAACACCTTAGCTATGTCAAACCCCAAAAAAGCCGTAAATGACAGAATGGGAAAATGGATGTCCTCAGCAGGTATACGGATAAGAGTGAGCAGGAGACTTAATGGCTAACTAGTAAAAGAAGGCTGGAAAATGCTGGAGAGCCTTTCTTCATCTCCCAGTCTTAAGAGAAAGAATTCTGAGATTTGATATGGTCAGCTTCCTCCAAGTTAGCATGTTGTACAGTAAGATCCGTAAATCCTGGTAAGAGTAGTCTGCACATCAGAAAACCATCCCCTGGCTCATATGTTGAATAATATGAATTTATCTTTTCATGAAAGACAGCATTCTGCAATGCTCAGACTATTCATCTGTTCAGAACTGCAAGTATCCTGACGGTATTACTGCAGGTAATTATCACTGGGTTCTGTGTCTGTTCTCATGAAATGGGGTCAGGACATGCCAATATGCAAGTACGTAGGGTTTTACTCTAGGACACTTTATTACTTGATGAATTTTGACTTCTGTTATTTAGCCTCATTTTATTTTGCTTGGTGACTGGTACAATTTGTATCTTGAAAAGTTATCTAGTCTGGACATTGCAAAGTCTGAGATCACCCACATACAAATCCCTATTTCTGGTATGTAGCAATATCATTTTCAGAATAACCCAAACTGTATGGACACATTCTAACACTAGCTGCTTGGAAGAGTTTACGCTTAAGAGATCCTCTTACCATTTGTTGAACAGACTTCTTGCACAATTTCACGTTTAATATGTTTCAGAGAATCAAAGTCATTTACAAAAAACATTCTATTTTTTGTCTCTGCTATTTCCTCCAACTCTTGTTGAACAGCATCCTTGATGCCAATGGCATAGATAACGATTCCTTGTTGTCTCAGATCTCTTGCTGCCTGATTCACCCCGTCTTCAGATTTACCATCTGTAATCACTATCAGAATCTGTGGAACATTTTCCCTGTAAGCCATTTTGAACAGACTTTTCATAGACCTTAAAGCGTTTCCAGTTCTGGTACCTCCACCGATTTGATCAATATTCTCAATTGCCTCTGTTAACCTCATCATTTGGTTGTGCTGGCCAATTATGATTTCTGTCTTTGACTCAGAAGCGTACTGAACCACACCAAAACGAACACTGTTAACTCCGAGTTGGAATATTCTGATAACCTCATTCATGAATGTTTTCATGTCCTTGAAGTCGGATGGATATATGCTGCCAGAGCCATCAATCAAGAAATAAATGTCAGCTTCCTCTGTGTCCACACAACCTAATTAACAAGAAAAAAAAGGTTTCAGAAGTTTTGATACTTCCAGGTGTAAGAAAACCACTTCACTGTAACACAATCTCAAAAAATAGATAACTAAACACTACTAGTAATTTTATTTGTAAAGTCCTTCAGTTTAAAAGCTTGTAAAATCTTGAGTGTTGAATAAGTTGAATAAGAGATTACCAGACTTCTCTGCACCAGTGAAATATGTCAAAGCAATATAATAGAATAACAAAAACGACTGTTACTGGCACTCAATAATAAAAGGGCAGTAAGCATGATGGGATAGAAGTTAAGACTGGAACAGATATTAGAGTAAGAAAAATAGAATAAAAGACAGATACAGTGGGGTACAGTAATAGTGTGGCAGCCTGCAAAGACAAAAGAATGGAGAAGTGCAGCTAGAACTAAAGCTAATTTGAAACAGAATGGTAAGAGAAGTTTTTTGTGACAGGCTGGGTAGAATTTAGGTATGAAGATAAAAATATAACCAGGGTTTGTATTATGAGACTAGCTTCCTGAACTGGTAGTAACAGCATGGCCTAGCTATTTCTGGAAGTGAGAGATGACATTTTACATCATCAGTGTCAGAATTCAGAATCATTGTATGCCTACAAATTATTTCAACACTTGGAGCTCTTATATAACCTGGATTCAAGTAACAGAGAATTGCCTCAATCTATTTGTAGATATTATTAAGCTGTGCAAATTATAACAGACAATTAACCTGGAGTATCCTGAGAAGAATCACATTCACTTGAGCACGAGGAAGATTTGGAATTTGCTCAAGGGGAAGCAGCAAAAGCTTCCTGCCACATAGTTCCCCAAAAGGACAGGAATACGTAGGGGAGGGTTCCAAGCAGGGCAGATCTTGGCTGGAGGATATTTGGGTCCATCATCACCAGAACTTTATAAACATCTCAAAAATATTTCTGAATTTTAATTTCCCCTTGCATTAAGTGCAGATGTTGTAGACATCAGCAACAAGGCTGGCAGCACAGAAACTACAATTTTATGCATACTTCTTACCTTTCTTCAGACTTTGTGATTGTAATGGGTCTACAAATGTTTTTGTCACAATCTCATTACATAGCTGTTTCTTTATTTTCCATTTGATATTTGACAGTTGTAGAAAATACTTCAAGGTGGTAACATGATTCCTTGGGGGATACGTTGCAATTTTATCAAGTTTGCTACCCTCTGTTATATTCTTGATGCCCACAGCATAGACTGTAACACTTTCACGTCTTAGTTTTGATGCTGGTTTAGTGTAATCATCCAAGGACTGTCCATCAGTGATAACCACAGCAATCTGTTGCACTCCTTGTTTTTTTCTGCTGCCTGCCTCTTGAGTGAAAACCTTATTCCTCAGGAATTCAATTGCTATTCCAGTATATGCTTGCCCACCTCGATATGGTAAATTCTTCAGGTAGTTCAGTATTTCCAGTTTATCCTTGAACGTGTCAAGAGTGAACTCTAGTCTTGGTTCATTACTGTACAACACTAGCCCCACTCTTACATTGCTTGGAGCAATATCTAGGGCATTAACAATTTTTAACAGAAAAGCTCTAATCAGCTGGAAGTTTTTTGACCCAATTTTGCTGGATTCATCCACAAGAAACACAATATCTGCCACTGTTGCACTGGAACACACTAAAAGCAAAGTAAATAAAAGGAAGATAATATTACTGTTGGTCATACTGTGTGACTATGGTTAAATACAAAATCCCCTATGGCCATTTCTAGAAACAAAATCCAAGCAAAACTGTCCCCTCATTTAGAATAGGCGATTTCATTGCAGCCAACCCCTCAAGACCACTGCCCTGTTCCCCTTAGTTAATACAGATTTATAACAAATTATGCACAGGCAAACATTGCAACTGCATGACTAAAAGTGGTGAATATATATATATTTTTTTCAATAGAACACCTCTATAATGTTGAAGCTGTCAGCCATTTGCACTCTGTTTTTCCCTCCCAGCCACCTTAGAAGTTGCTCTGGATTACCAGTGAGTTAGCTACTCTGCCTGCCAGTTTTGCTCTTCTGATACAACGTACCCGCTGGCACACTTGAATCAAGGTTGTAAAGCTTCTGAAGTGAAGTTTCTATGTCTCTGACAATGTTTTGTTGCACTGGGTCAATGCTCTCCACTTCATAAATCTGATCAGCCTTGCTAAATGATTCTCTCACTGTTGCTTCTATCCTGTCAAAGTATTCATTATCTACTGAGGTAACTTTTACCCCCATCTCTTCTAACATCCTGGCTTCCTCCATGATAATGTTTCTGGATCCAGAAGATGTGAAGATCACAACAACCTGTGGAGTGCCTTCACCGAGCCGACTTCCAGCATCATTCATTAAAAAGGTCTTCTTCAAAAACTCCATGGCACTTTCATTCTGCAATGAGCCTCCAGTGAATGCAATGCTGTGCTGAATGTGGTCAAGCACCTCTTCTTTGTTTTCATATGTGTTCAGTAAAAACTCCACCTTTCCTTTGCCACTAAACTGGGCTAGGCCAATCCTGTACTTGTTAAGCCCAACATCTAGCTGTCTGACTACTTGGGAGATGAAGTTTTTTACCCTCTCAGATGTTGAAGTCTTCATGTTCTCAGTGGAATCAATAAGGAAAATAACATCAGCATATTGTTTTGTGAATGCTGCAGAGAGGAAAAAACATAATAAAAGCTCTGAGACACCTGTATCCAGACCTGGTTTTGAATGTAAGCTAAAGAAGAATTGCAACCTTGTCATTGATGTTCACGATTTTAAGTTTGGACATGAGCTTTAAGTCTACAGCATACCATTTAAACATGCTACATGATAGCTGTAATATTATCTTTTGGCAAGTTAAACAAAGAATTCCAATGAAAACAACCTTATTTAAAAAAAGTATTAAAAATGTCTTGAGAATCTTCTATATCTGACAGTATTTATACAGAAAAAGTTTCACCTTCCTCCCACCAAATATTCTACTTATGACTTCGGTGGTGAGACTGCATGCTTTATCATTTAATTACAGTAATATTCCACTTATCAAGGTCTTTTACATCCCTGCTATAATCTAGGTTGCATTTAAGAACTGGACCCATCTGAACACTTCAGAATAAACTCATCTTAATAACAATGCCATGAGGACCTGCTCCTAAAGGCAGAAAGTCCTTTCAAATATCAGAGGAAGCCCCAGAACATAAACAAGTTATTCTAACTTCACTGAAAGTCAATGGAAAGAGATGTACATTTTGGGAGGGGAAGTCAGATGCAAGAAAAATGAAACTGGGCCTAAACGTGTCTTTCAGTGTAACAGTTTATGATGGAAAAGGAGACTAGAGACAGTTGCCCAAGTACCAACATTAGCGTCTAATCCCTACTTTTTCTCATCAAGAAAAGTACTGAACTAAAGTTTTCCACACTGACCTCGACAAAACTAGAAACCAACATATTGTAGTTATAATTTACATCTAATATTTTAAATATTTATTACTGATTTAAACACTATTTTCTTTTTTTTGGTGTTAGTTTTGCTACCATGCCTGTATTTTTTATATCCCATCCTCTTTCATGGTTCAACAATGACAGATAGCTTTTTACAAAACAAAGAAAATTCATTTTCTGTGAATTTTGCTGTTCAAAAAATATATTGAAAAGATTGGAAAAATACGCCTTCTCTTCATTTTTTTCACTCTAGAACGTTCACTCTGAACTGAGTTTTTAGAAGCATTAAGGAAGTGTCCAAAAGCATAGCTTGACAAATAATTCTGTGAAACTGTTCAATGACATAAAAACAAATAATTTTCTATTAATGGCTCTACCAGCACTAATGAGATGCAATTGAATGTATTTCATTAAATCAGTGAATCCAACTCTGATTTTCGTTGCAGTCCATTAAGGTTCTGCTTACAGAGAGCACTGAGCATAAACTTACCTTTGTTTTTAACAATTTAACCTCATTGACATCAATATAGGCAATGAAACATGTTTAAAAGAACAGGAACATCATCCTGAACTGTGACTAAATTCAGATTTAGCCCTATTATTTTCAATGGAACTACACGACAGCAACAGTCGTATAAAATAACATCAAAACCAAGACCATATTTTTACATTCTATTTTCATAATTACATGGAATGGACAACTAAAATGGCACAAGTATAAGGACAATTCCTTACCTTGTATCTGGCTTTCAATTGCAGTGCAGAAGTTTTGCAAAAGTCTTGTGGAGAGATCTGGAAGGTCATTGAAACTACCAATACTATACAGATATTTATGGAAGGGTTTGCTGGCTATTTGCTGAAGCTCAGTTGTATTCTGGATACCAATTCCAACAACATAAATTGAAATGCCTCTGTATCTCAATTTCTTGGCAGTTTGTTCTACTTCATCACTGGATTCTCCACTGGTGATAAGAATGGCTAACTGAGGGACATAACTCTTTGCTCTACTACCAGCAGATTCCGTGAAATACTTTGTGCTGACAAAATCCAGAGCTCTCCCTGTGTAAGTTCCTCCACCTCTGTATGGCAAATTCCCAATCTGATCCAAAATATTATTTTTCAATAAATACTGATTCAGTAAGAATACTTGGTAAGCTTTGTCACTGTACTGGGCCAGTCCAACTCGGATTGTGTCAAGGCCAATGTCAAGACTTGAGACCAAGGAGGAGAGGAAGTTCTTCACTTTCTGAAAGTTTTCCTGGGCAATACTTGTTGAAGTATCCACTATAAAGACAACATCTGCCACTGTGGCTTTACTGCAAGCTGCTCGAGGAAGATGACATAGAAAAACAAATTACTATCATCTCTTTTCTAAAATTGTTCATTAATAAGGGAGAACAGAATATACATTTTATTGTTCATGAAAAATTATAGCTGTTGCATGTTTCTGCCTTTCCTTTCCTCCTCTCACCTTCCCCCACTTCCATTATTTTGAATATTATGAAGGTAGATTTCTACTCAAAATTGGCAATGCTTAAGAGTTGGTATTATTGACAAGATAGGGAAGACAGAAGAAGAAAGCTATATTTTGGCAACACACTGCAATTGTATTCTTCATCTACAAAAAAAAAAAAAAAAAAAAAAAAAAAAAGACATCAAAGAAGAGAAATGACTCTTTCAGGACATATTATGGGCAAACTGTGCAACCAGTCCAGTTACCTCATCCACAAAACTTTTATAGAACATCGTGAGAGCATCACTACCAAGCAACAAAATCTTTCACTTTATAGACATGCTTATCTGCTGGCTCACTCACTATTTCTTGAAGTTCAGGCAGAGCAAGATCTTTAATGCCTATGGCATACAATGTGATGCTTGCATCCTTGGCTGCTGTGGCTGCATTTTGAGTATTATCTTCAGCTTGCCCATTTCTTATCACAGCAGCAGTTTGAGGAACCCCTTTATTAACAAACAAACAAATATTTTGCCACCAGCTCTTTCAATGAAGTGATTCTCTATCATAAACTAAAGGATATGCCCAGTTCTGGTGCCTCCTCCCATGTAAGGCAATTTCTCTATCTTCTGTAAGATACCACTCTTGTTATAGTAGGCGTTGAGCAAGAATTCAGTGCATGGTACATCAAGCTCCTTTTTTTCCCCTGTTCTTCATACAGGGGGTCTGATGTCACATCTTTCCATACCAGGCAAAGAAGAGATGCTGAAATGCACACCCACATAACTTCATACACAGCTTGCTCATATGAAGTCATAAGCAGAGAATGCATGCGGTAATTGCTGTACTCTTTTCTGTATGTGAACCACAATCACAAGAATGCACAGACTTGCTGTCAAGTGAACTACAAAGAAAAGTTACTCCAGACTTTGGACTTTGGTCCTTACTTTGGACTGCAAGTATATATTACTAATAAGTCACACTGACTTAAAGAGGACTAAGTATATTTATTTGTAGGAAATACTAAACTCATGCATTTCCACACCTTTCAGGAGCATATGATAATATTAGGGCATGAACGATATGGTAACAATTTCCTCAAAACAAGAAACACTATGAAGGTGTTCTGCAACTGAACAGAATGCTTTCTCAAGCAGTAGTCAGTTATTCTGGAAGATTTAAGATAATAATGCTGAGCCCTGGACTTACCTTGCATTTTGCATTCTTGCAATTAGCAAACACATATCTGGGCTGCAAAATTTTTAGCTAGGACACAATGCAATTTCCACTTAACTATAAAACTTCTTCCTTGCTTTTGAAAATACAAAACCTCAGCATGCACGAACATTTCACTATTTTTAGGAAAACTCTCCTCTCGTAGTTTAAATGTATGCATCCTAAAAACATATCATATCATCCCTAGTTAAACAAAAAGTAAACTGTCATTAATTCATCGTCTCTCTCTGGCACTGAATACATGTAGGAAAAGAAAAACTACTAATTTGAAGATGAGACATTTCTTTAATGTATTACCAGTCTGCTGTGCATCTATAGTGCCGAAGGTGGATACGAACAGAAGAACAAGAAGTGATTTCCAATCATCCATTTTGAAAGTCTCCCTAGAAAACAAAGTAAGAAATACAGAGCATAATTTCTCAGAAGCTTGATAGTTGTGAGTAA
Source organism: Pavo muticus (assembly GCA_016647715.1). Lineage (NCBI taxonomy): Eukaryota > Metazoa > Chordata > Aves > Galliformes > Phasianidae > Pavo > Pavo muticus. The sequence goes on along the minus strand of JACDJE010000018.1, from coordinate 4,329,277 downwards.
AGTGGCTTCATGTGCATTTTATTAACATCACAGAGGCTTACTATCCATAGCATTTTAAATTCCAAGTTTCTTCCCTTATGTTCAACATACACGTTTTGAACGTAGAACTGTTAGTGCTTGACATTGATGCACAGAATAAAACTGAAATGAACTGCTCTCACAGTCAGACTTTCTTCTGATCACACAACTATATTTACCACAGTCCCAAATTCTAAAGAAAGCAAGCTGTTCACAATACAAGATTAATGGAAATTAAACTTCTAAGATTCAGCTCTAATCTTCAAATTATCCAATCACACAACTACTTAAAAGAAAATTTTGGTGGGTGCCACTATATAAAATAGACATAGATAAGAACACGCATTTATTTACAAGTTAAAAATGACAGTTAGACAGTAATGAAGATGCCATATGACAGTGCCTCAATTCAATGCTAGGTGAAATGGGAATGAAAATCTCAGCAAGAAAGTACAAAATTAAGCTACATTAAGCTTGAGCATACTAAACAATGAAGAACAATACAGTCTTGAAAAACTTTCAGTTGTAGAACATAAATACACTAAATAGTTTATAGAACACAAATACAATAAATAGTTTTAAGAATAAAAAGAAATGGTAAGTCAGGTCATAATCATTGTCTTTGTTTCATTCTCTACTCCTTTTTTAATAATAGGTAGCAATTGCTTATATATTTGAATGCTACTGAGCTGACATGTTCATGGAAATACCCATCTTAAACCCCAGATTTTCTTTCTGGGAAGAGGTATTACATTCTACCTGCCAACTGACATAACTCAGATATTATGCTCAAACATAGAGTAACTGAAAAAGACATTCCACTGGGGTCACCCTAAGAATTTCATACTTAATATACAGCTACTGATGGAGGTATATTGGTCTGGAAGATGTATGGCTACTGAACTTTATCTTCTACCAGCAATGTACAGTCAAAATTTTATACAAAGCATTGTTAAGCTACCAGAAGTGTGGAATAAGCCAAACATTGCTCTGTCTCAGGTAATTGTTTGGACCTGTTGGTTTGTCCTGGCAGACACTCAGATCAAAACAAAGAGGTAGCTTAAACCACTTATATTCCAGGCTTGGGTTCAATACAGAGTACAATTCCAGTAGACTCTACACTGTGACTTTTTAAATAAATAAACAAATAAGTAAAATATTATTTCAGGGCTTCTGGAACTATGATGAGAATAATTTACCTAGAATTTAGTTTTGGAGCTGACTTTCACACAAATTTCCCAAGCATCTGTGTCTCTGACACTGCTTAATGCCTAATATCTATGCTGGCTTGAATATGGCCTAGACTTATTAGTAGTAGAGAGGGAAATGTATGTGAAGGCACACAAAACCAAACAGACAGCAAGGAAAAACAAACCACTTCACCCTCCCAGCTACTGGAGGGATTCCTAGGCATACTCACTGGAATTCAAAATAATCATTCTCAGACAAAAACATTCTCAGACATAGGAAAATTCCTCTTGTGAACTGGTGAATCTAAAAAGAGGAAGAGAATATTCAAGTTCTGGCTACAGCATAACAAGCTACACACATTAGGCTAGGCTGTGTAGGGATGGGGTCAGGAAAGCCAAGGCTTGGCTTGAACTGAACTTGGCAAGGGATGCCAAAAAGAACAAGAAAGGCTTCTACAGGTACCTCAACCAGAAAATGAAAGTCCAGGAGGTTGTACCCCACCTAGTGAGTGACAAAGGCAGGTTGGTAACAACAGACAGGAGAAGGCTGAGGTACTTAACATTTTTGCCTCAGTGTTCTTTGATCACTGCTCACCACACAGCCCTCAAATGTTTGTTTTGGTAGGAGGAGATTGGGGAAGCAATGTCACTCCCACTGTAAGCAAAGATCAGGTTCATCACCTCCTGAGAAACCTGAACATCCAGAAGTCTATGGGTTCCAATGAGATACATCACACAGTCCTAAGGGAACTGGCTGATGTAGTTGCCAAGCCACTCTCTGGCAATCAGGTGAAGTCCCTGGTGACTGGAAAAAAGGTAACATCATATTCATTTTTAAAAAGGGTAAAAAGGATGACCCCAGGAACTAACGACCAGTCAATCTCACCTTTGTGCTGTGGAAGATCATGGAACAGATCCTTCTGGAAGATATGCTAAGGCACATGGGAGGCAGGGAAATGATACGGGAGAACCAGCATGGTTTCAGCAATGGCAAATACTGCTTGACCAACCTAAGTGGCCTTCTATGATGGTGTCACTGCATCAATGGACAAGGGATGAGCCACTGATGTTATCTATCTCAACTTCAGTAAGGCCTTTGACACGGTACCCCACAACATCCTTCTCTACTAATTGGAAAGATTTGGATTTGATGGGTGGACTGTTCAATGGATGAAGAACAAGTTGCAGGATCAAGTAGAGAGAGTGGTGGTCAATGGCTCAATGTCTGGATGGAGACTAGTGATGAGTGGTGTCCTCCAGGGGCTGGTGCTGGGGCCAGTACTCTTTCATATCTTCATCAATGACATTGACGGGGTAGTGTGCACCCTCAGCAAATTTGCTGATGAACAAAGCTGTGGGGTGCAGCAATTCAGAGGGACCTAGACATGCCTGAACAGTGGGCCCAAGTGAACATCATGAGGTTAAACAAATCCAAATGCAAGAACTTGCACCTGGGTTGAGGCAACCTCCATTACCAATACAAGCTGGGGGATGAAGGGATTGAGTACAGCCCTGCCAAAAAAGACTTGGAGGTACTGGTGGATGGGAAGCTGGACATGAGCCAGCAATGTGCCCTTGCAGCCCAGAAAGCCAACCGTATCCTGGACTGCATCAAAAGAAGCGTGGCCGGCAGGGCGAGAGAGGTGATCCTGCCCCTCTGCTCTGTGCTGGTGAGGCCTCACCTGGAGTACTGCATCCAGATGTGGAGTCCTCGGTACAGGAGAGACATGGACCTGTTGGAGTGCATCCAGAGAAGGGCCACAAAAATGATCCATGGAATGGAATATGCCTCCTATGAGGATAGGCTGAGAGAGCTGGAGCTGTTCAGCCTGGAGAAGAGAAGGCTGTGAGGTGACCTGAGAGTGGCCTTCAGTATCTAAAGGAGAGCTACAGAAAAGAAGGGAACGGCAGGGTCTGTGGTAATAGAACAAGGCTTCAAGCTCAAAGGGTAGATTTAGGTTACATATAAGGAAAATATCTTTTACCTCTTGAGGGTGGTGAGGCACTGGAACAGGTTGCCCAGTGATGTGGTTGATTCCCCGTCCCTGAGACTTTCAAGGGGAGAATGAGTAAGGCCCTGGGCAACCTGATCTGCCCATGGATGTCTCTGTTCATTGCAGGGGAGTTGGACTAGATGGCCTTCAGAAGTCCCTTCCAACTCTAAGGATTCTATGATTCTATGCTTAGAGTTTTCAGTATCTTCAGAGTATGTGCAGAAGGCAGGATTTGTTCATATACATGCATATTCTCTTTATTTCTGTCACTTTTTTTTTATGAACATCTGCTTGCCACCAGTGGACAAAAAAGTCCCAGTGATCAGAACAGAGGTCCACCTTACCCAATCCCTTGTCTTTGTCAATAGCTCTTAGATTAAGGAAAGAATATAAAAAGAAAGTTAAGCAATGTAGGAATGTTCTGCCTTCCTCATGGACTGCTTTAAAGTTTTCTAATCTCTTTTGAAACCAGCTGTAGATTTATATTAAGATCACGAGCCAAACAGATTGTTTATCACATTCTAAACATCATTTATGTTCTACCAGAAAAGCAAGCCAATTATCTGTGAAAACAAAGTTAACGACCAAATGCTGCTGTTAACATTTTGTTACACCGGGTTTTAAATTATATCTTGGATCTGCCAAAACCACTTAGTGGAAAGGCTGCAGCTGGTCTAACATCATAGCACAGGGTTAAGTTCCAAGGTCCTATAGTAATGACATTTAATACTATCCTATGTCTTGGAAATAACAAAAAGCAATGAATAAAAATCATCTACTCAAGATCATATTCTACCCTCAAGCAACAACAAAATATCATTTCCAGGCATCACCACAGCAAGCTCTGTTCTAGCTCCTGAAGGGTTCTTTGGAACATCTTCGGGGAGAAAAAAAATACACACATCTGCTCTTTTTCAAGAAACCTATCACTTAGAGACACTACCTACTACTAATGCTGCAGTAACACAGAGATGCCAGAAGTAACTAATGTCCCTACGCACCAGAAGGAATTCCAGGTACTATGCGGTGGTTAAAAAGGAAACGGGGCAAGAAACACTGGGTTGTTTTGTGGAAATCTTCAATTCCTCTGCATTTTTCAGTTTCCTTTAAAAAGCACTTCTAACAAAAGCAAAAAGCTTACTCTGTGATACAGTTAAATATTATAATGACATCCAAAATAAAAATATCAGTATAACTAACTTTCATTAGTGTATGATGTGTAACACTGGTGCCAGAGAAACAGTAAGCATCTTGAACTGGATGATCTTGTGAGAGCGACAGAGCACTGGAACAGGCTGCCCAGAAAGACTGGCAGTCTCCTTCTCAAGACCTGTCTGGATGCCCACCTGAGTGACCTGCTGTAGAGAACCTGCTTTAGCAGGGGCTTGGACTAGATGACCTCCAAAGGTACCTTCCTACTCCTACAATTCAGTGATCTTAATAAGTTGCATGTACATCTCTCAATGCAGCTAGAAAAGTATGCATTCAAGGACAGTAAAGTAAAATGCAACCAGTGTTTTTCCTTGAAAAATTCCCTCCAGTCAGAAAATACCTCTATGCAAATTCACATCTTGCTGCCAGGTTTTATTTTGGTTCTAAGATTTCTGAACTCATACACTTACTACCTCTAAAAATGAAAGTACCTCGACTTATTTCTTCCTGAATCATCAACCCGCTTCTTTCTGATAAATAGATAGAATATTCCCTGCAATGTAGCATATCTCAAACATATTCTAACAGTTACAAAGGCCAGAAGTTTTGATTAATGGATTTTAGAAAAGGGAAGGAGAAAGATGTTTTTCAGAAGATACTTATCTGACATTGTATGAAATGCTGGAAACAGTGTACAGAAAGATGGTCATACAGGACGGATGTATAGAAGGATGACGTCACCCCTTGGAATTTTTGAAAGAGTTAACTATTTAACCTAATCTAAAGTACTGTAAAAGCATAGAGCAATTTGCTCTCTGAAATATTTTCTTTCATAGTTTTTACCCAGGAAGCTTTAGCTATGTCGATATGGCAATGCATCAATTCAGTCTAGCCAGATGCCTGATTATTATTACAGGGAATCTTTCTTGCCAATCTGATAACTCTGCTAGATGCTCCCTGGAACACAAAGTAAAAGAAACAAAGATTTCTCTCTCTTCTGGAGCAAACAGAACACATACATCATCTGCAAGAAAATGAGCTGTTCCAGAACCTACCAATAATTTTCTGCCAATTTCATCATTTGGGCAGGTCAGCAACTTCAAAGAAACTATCTGTTGTGGTTTAACCCCACCAGGCAACACCATGCAGCTGCTCCATAGTGGGGTGGCAGAGAGTGAGTCAGAAAGTTACAAGTGGGAGAACTCATGGGCTGAGATAAAGATGGTCTATTCAGTGAAGCAAAAGCCACATGTGCATACAAAGTGTTGCCCTGACAAATAGCATTAATAGAAAACCTCACACTGCCACTAACATAATGGGATAACATTTATACTATTCTGCATCACCTATTCCTAGTGGCTGTGGGATCTATTTTCTGCCTTCATGTTCTCCTGGCCTTAGGGTTCACGATGTTCCCTGTTCACAGGGTCAGATACCCCATGCCTAAAACGCTTCTCCCACTCCACCTAAACACTGTGAGCAGTAGGGAACCAACTTCCCACTTGCCCCTTATTTTCCCCTTCAATAGCCCATAGTGACATCACACTTTGGGCAGTTTCTTTAAATGCAGAGACACTGCAATTTTAAAATATTTACTGATTAATTTCCCTACTTGCACCATTTATTTTGCTTAATTTTCATGAAACCACATGAACTTCCAGTCATACACTGCATACAGTATTAACAGAAGTACTTTATGCCTCCTTTATGCATTCTTCAACATTTGCTAAACAAGTAAAGAAGTATTAAAGCTCAGATACTACAGATCAAATCCTAGATTACTCAGATGCAGTGTCATGGAGCACTATCAGTTCTGCATATTAAGCTAGCAATGTTAATATGGAAATTCAATTAATATGACACTGCATATATGAAGTCCTATTACAAGATACATAATACATACCAGTAGTTAATTACATAAAGATATATAGACATAATCTATGTGAATGCTAAGACAGCAATTCCAAAGGAAAAAAAACCACCTACTTTTAACTCTTAACTTTTATTTTATGCTATTTTATGAAAAAAATATTGAAAAATATTAAAGTTCTTAGAAACCAGTATAAAAATTACACATATTATGCAGCACATCTCACTGTCAGTATTTCTTCTTGTTGTTTGTTCCCAGAGACCCACCATTATATATACAAGAAATCTCAAATGAAGAAGCAGATCAATAGCACTCCTGAATTCTTTAAATTCTTCACAGAGATTACTTGCAATTATATTTTGTTTTTCATTTTAATGAGTTACTGTCCAATTTTATGTACTTCAATGTTTTATATACTAAAGGAAAGCCATTCAGTAGATGCTTGCTGCCAGAGAGAAATCCGAAGTTAAATGTCAATGCTTCTGAAGTGCACTATAAAAAGCATAGGTATTTTGACACAACACCTGTTTTGCACCTATCATTTGTAACTGTGAGGCATGCAGAATTTCCCTTCACACCTTGGAGTGGGAACATTTTCCTGCTTCTTTGTCCATATATTAAGAGAAGGAACACAACCTTTTTTGTGGAGATTTCAAATCCCATCTCTAACAGTGCAAAGTATGTGATCACGTAGCTTTTTCTTACCTAATGAAGCACCTCAGTTAGATTTCTTCAGCTTTTACATCCTGATTTCATTTCTTCTGAAGTCTTACGGGAAAAAAAGAAAAAAAAAAAAGAGAAAAAAAAAGAAAAAGCCCACAAAACTGAGTCCTGGAGTATAGCAAACAGAAAGGCTCGCTTCATGTGCCCCGGTTAGTTACTCCTTCCGCCCCATTCCTTTTCACTCACTAAGGAGAATTTAAAGCCTAGTTTCCATCTGTGCAGGTTCCTGGTTTCACCAAACAGTAAAACTAGAATAAATCCATTCCACCCCCGCACCTAACTACTATCCTCATATGTTCAGATGCTGAACTTTCACCACTGAGACAGGAATGCCAAAAAAAGGATAAATGTGGCTGTAGAAGTTATGCAAAATATTTACAGTGAGCTGACATTTGGAAAACAAAGAAGTCGTTTTATCAACCATCTCCTCTGTACAGACATTTTTTTTTTCTTCAGTTAGCACGTTGTCTTTTGGTTATCATTGAAATGTCTCAGGAAGAAAGTTGCAGCTTCACCTTCTTCAGGTTTCTCAAAAGGAAGCAGACTGTTCTAATGACTGCAGGTATAATCACACAGCTAGACACTGAATCAAGCAAGGACACCCTTGGTGACTTACCTGACTTCGGAGGTCAGTGTGATCAACACAATATTCCAGATGTTTCAAAGGATGCTTTCATTCCAAAGGACTTAAAAGCCTCAGGTGGAAAGAGCATGGCTAAAAGGATAGGAACATCTCCCATGTACGCACACACACGCCACCACATTAGGTGTCTACGCACAGTCAACTGAAAAATTGACTGAAATTAAAAGTAATGTTCATTTACTGTCAGAACTGTTGTCTTCCTATCTGTCAGCTAGTATGAACGTTTACCTGCTGACTTGATTCTAAGAAATGGAGAGGGTCGTGATTTTCCATTTCAGTATTTGATGCACCTTTTATAAGCTTATTGTCCATTTTTCCTTTTCAGAACAGAGCTTAATAATTAGTACTTTATTATTCAGTAAGTATTAAACATTCATTAGCATTGATACCTATATGCTTCCCGCTGGTTTAAACAGCACCAATTGTGCAAAATTAAAGCTACGAACCCTTATATTCTAACAGCTTAAACTGTTTTAACATACCATGAAATTAAAAGCTAAATTATAGTTTGTCTCATCAATCAAGAGGATCTTGAGCCAAGTCAAAGCATCTATCAGTAAGTCCAGCTAGTTACAACATCCCCATATCTGATGCAATTACATTCATATAGTCCCTCCCTGAAATCAATGTTCTGAATGTATTAATTGCATTAATTCTCTCATGACCAGAATGTATCTACCCACCACCCCCCTGGCTCGGCATGACCTGCCTGCACTTCCCACGGTGCAATTGCAGCCTCTCCTCTTCGAGGAGGAGATGAAGCAGGCAGAGAAGCAGAGCTGTTTGTTATTGCTGCATGCCAGATATGATGAACTAAAAATTATGTAAGATTTATATTTAAAAAATTCTGAACCGACTCCACTGTCCTCCTGCCCCTACCCCCACTATTGTGCTTTTGAGAAATCTTGAGTGAGAGCTTCATTTTTCCCCATAAAACTAACGTTTATCTTAGAATTAAAAACAAAACACTGAAAATCCAGCTCATCAAAAAACAGCTTCTAAACAGAATACCTATTAGATCTACGTAAAACCACTGCCTGCTATCCTGAGAGGCTGACAAGTTTTGACTTCTCGTACTCTGTAAACAGCTATTTATTACCACACCCTAATTTAATTCCTATATTCACTTGAAGTTAATTAAAGCTTGTCTTAAGTGTATGAATTCAATAAAACCATCTGACGTTGTTATTAAAATATGAGTATTACTTTACTGTCCAGAGTAAGAGCTTAGTTTCCTCAAGAAAGAAGTCAAATGGAATGTTACATTTCATCTTTCTGCACAGAAAATGAGAGAATTTGGGGAAAAAAAAAAAAAAAAAAGAAAAAAAGAAAGCCTGTAAACGGAGTTGGGAAGCTGAAAATTCTGTAACCTTGTTAAATGAGTTATTATCTAGCAAAGACTTGCTCTTTTCCAGTAAGCTCACTTTCAAAGTCCTAACCATTTTGTCACTTGGTGTCAATAAGAGATAGGAGGAAGAGGACGCCATGTGGTAATTTGGGATTGTAATCAAGAATGTAATTATATGTATTTCACAGTAAGGTGGATTTGTGTTCTACCAAGGGATTTGTTAAAAGGGAGTAGAGGAGGTCTGAAGAACTCCTTACCACGAGGAGCACTTTTCACTTATTTTGGAAAGACCTAGGGTAGCAGGAAACACACTTGTTATTGTGTTTTGTCTGTCTTCTCTATCTGTTCTGGCTTTAGACCTACTTTTCCTATGACACACAGTAGCATGGTAATAACAAGAGTCAAGTTTTCTTGCTTGCCAGGAAGAATAGGTGCCAGGTGACCAATAAAAAAGCAATAAAGCAGGAAACAAAACCCATTTGACAGGCATTGTAAGATGGAGCAGCTAAACTCTGAGGATGACACAAATAATTTGTAATATCCTCACCAGTTCCTTTGAGTGGAAATCAGACAAAAGTGAACTGCATAAATGCTGAAAATATCAACTTTTTACCTACACGTGCTTCGCTGACTCATTTAGTAAAGGATATTAAGCAAACTAAGCACAAACATTTCATTCATGAAAGCAGCTTCTCAGTGCCAAGAGCGCTGAAGAGAACTAGCAGATGTTCCTGTTCCTAGGAATACTGAGTGGGAAAGCATCTTGTATACAGAACTAAGGATTCAAATCCAGATTCAGTTGAAAACAAACAACAAATTTACTTTTTGAAAAAAAAATTGCTTCAGAATAGCAATAGTGCAAGTCACCTCACATTGAGCTATCACAAAGTGGGAAGTTCACTAGCTCAGTTTGTAATTAACAATACAGAAGACTTTGAACCACTAGCATATTATCAGCTAGCATACATACCTTTGAAGTAGGGCTCTAGCAATCCGAACTTCCTAGTGGTGGCAAGATGAAGGTTTTCATTTTCATTCACTGAAAACTTAAAGCAAGAAAACTGTGACCTTGCAAGAGTCACACATGTAAAACTTCTGCTATGTCACTTGGCTAAAAGAACCTAATTATTCCTTCATTTCTAATGCTGGAAATCATGCAGTTTTACCAGAACTGTTGGACTGAATGATAACATATTTTAATTTGAATGCCTAGAAGAATCGTGATTGTATGCAGGCAAATCGGAGCTGAACAAGCTTTATGGCCGTCATCTTTACAGCTACAGTGGTCACAAAAGCAATGAAAATTAGGTAGCGTGATGTATATATTGCAACTTCTTGAGTGAAAAAAAAAAGTAAATGCATGAAAATCTGACACTTTCTCAGGTGTCCAGAGGACTTATGCAGGTAACTTAGGAAATGCTTTTTATGACAATTACCATATCATGCAATAGAAGTAATGTAAGGTAACGCATATGTAAATGCTCATGAATCATTCTCAGAAACAGTGTTACTATATTAGAGGTCTTACAAAAAAGTTTTGCAAGGATCTAAGGAACTTTCATATGCAGCTTCAAATTGAATCAAAATCAGAACCAAAAAATCCAATATCTCCTTGAAGGAAGATTCATTCGAAAATAATTTGGCACACCCCATTTTTTTAAAAAAGCACTCTCCACTTATATATTTATATATTTTAATACTGTAATACAAAGCTTTTAAACACTGCTATGAGCTAAAAAAAAAATCTAATTATAAAGTGATAAAAATAGAACATTTCAACCTTGTCCCTAAAAAATCTTGTAAACTCAAAGGAAAAGAAAGGAACATAATTTCTTGAAGTATTCTTATTTCAAAGGAAATAAAGTTCTGCCTTGCTTTCCCCACTCAGGTCTAATTATACTGTCTCAGTACTAGATATCCCTGAAGCTGTGCAAACTCATCTCTAAGAGTATTATAACAAAGACAACACAGTATTAGATCACACTTTCTTAAAAATAATAAGGTAAGTCAAGGAAGCAGAGAAAGCCCATGTGCTGTCAAAGTTTCCAAAAGAGATGAACCATTTTGCCTGGAAGTAAAAAACCTTGGGAAAGAGCATACCCAGTCATTTTCTTCTGGAGATACAACCTCTGCACTTCTCTCTGCATGACCTCACACAGACTCACGGCTATCAAAGTTAGAAAACCAAAGAAAGAACAGACCCTGCCACAGACTTCATGAGTAAAGATATGCTCTGTTCAAGTTGGTTCCATCGACATATGCTTGGCAGACTATGACTGTAGCATAGGGTCTGACCCCAAAAGCTTGTAAACAAGGAGGAAAAGTAGAGTAAGTCATAGCCAAGAAGCTGCTGGTAGGCCTCAGGAGAAGGTCAGAGTCAGTAAGAGCTAGAGTGCAACTTAAAGCAAAGATGCACACCACATTTGGGTTGCTTGGAACTCCCTCTGACTTCCTGTCAAAGTTCATCAGAGTTTTAAAACTGGCTTCCAGGAAGCAGGAAAAGGCCTTTTCAGTGCTCAGGCAAACTCAGGCCTTCTGACTTCAGTCTGCTGGGGAATTAGACTAATTTGGGAAACGGCCTCAAGTTGCGCCAGGGGAGGTTTAGATTGAATATCAGGAAAAACAACTTTGCAGAAAGGGTTGTCAAGCACTGCAATAGGATCCCCGGGGAGGTGGTTGAGTCACCATCCCTGAAGGTGTCTAAAAACCGTTTGGATGTGGTGCTCAGGGCATGATCTAGAGGACGGCTGTTAGAGTTAGGGTAGTATGGTTAGGCTGTGGTTGGACTTGATCTTTAAGGTCTTTTCAAACCTGAGCAATTCTATGATTCTATGATTAAAACCTCTACAGCTTCAATTGGGAGGAAATATGCTATTATTTAGGACTATACATTCTGTTTTATCTCTAAACACTTCAAATACCATCATTGTCATGGTTGGAAATTCCCACTGGCTGTCATAAACGTAAGAGTTTGAATAGCAAATCGTAAAATTATTCTAATGACTGAACATTACATAAGGAAGTTTACTTGGGGAAACACATGATGTAGCCTGCTAGGGTAATTTATATGTTGTTCTAAACTGTTATAGTTTCACAGTGCCTGATTACTTAACATTGAAAACTTAATTCAGTATCTCTCCACTGTTTTGTTTAGAATCTAATGATTCTGTACTAAACATTTTCATTAAAATATTTAGGCTTCCATTTGACAGAGCACTTCATTGCTTGGGACTACCTAAACAGCTCACATGCAATAGATCTCCTTATTTGCATGTTATAATACATTCCAGAACCCTGAACACAGTTTTCCTTGCACTGTAGTTCAGGTGCAGACTTCTCTAAGGACATAGCCTTTGGACACGCAATTGCAAGACTGTCATAGAGTTCTGCTAACTCCAAACCGTATATCTAGATATTTCTGTTCTTGTTGCACTCAAGAAGGATTCTTCTGCAAGGCTTATACATAAAGCATACACTGTAAAATTTAACATGTACACAGCATTTGCCAGACTGTGTTATACTTTTCACAGAGGTTATTACACAGAAGCCTATACAGGATGTCTCCTAGTTGGAAGGTAATACATAATATAGAAGGACCGATGCAAAATCTTTTCTTGCAAGTAATTTACAATACACATCTGAACTACTAACCAAAGACTGCCTTATCTTATGCTGACAACAACTAAACATAGCAAATAAGTCCCAAACACTTTTCAAGGAATAAAAATTTTCTTTACGTCAGCCCCATTTTATTTCAACTGCCAAAAAGCCCAATTTCATTTTTCCAATATAATAGCATTTTGCCATTGGTGTGAACATAAAGTATTATTTGAGGTGTATTTTCTACGAATGGAAAGAATCTGCAGCAGTGCCTCCCAAAAGCAGTATCTACATTTACCCTAGAGATTAAATTCCTGGAAATTTGTCCTGAGATGTAAGCAATAGCTGTGAAACTTTATATTTCCTTTCTCCGAGGAAAGACAAAGTGTGCTATGCTAAGACTGTGAAATTATCCAGTTTCAAAAGTAGCAAATAAATACAACTCAAAGCCTACAGCTTCATGGTCCTTATGGTCCTTCTTGGATAATACAGGCTTTTATTATTATTATTATTATTATTATTATTATTATTATTATTATTATTTTGTAATCTAACCTGCTATCTGTACTATATAGTTTCAAAGCTTCATTCTGTGAATAATACAGGTATAAATATCTTCTTGAATCATTAATTTGTAACAAGAGGCAATTATAAAATTTCAACCTTCAGTCAGGAACAATGGAGCTTCTGCAAGGGTATTCACTTTTGTTCTAAGAACTCTTCACACTCCTAGTTTTGGTTAGAGAATATTTACATCTATGATAGAGAAGGACCATGGGTACAGAAGTCTTATGTGTGAGAGCAGATGAAAGCCTATTCCAAAATCTTAATATATATATATATATCTTAATGTTCAAAAAGAGACTCGAGCTTTTCAAAAATTTGAGCAAAGTTGTGTCTACTTAAACAGAATGATCAGATGAGTTTGCTTCAGTTGACTTGTGGAGAGAAAAGTTATTAACTAGTATTTGTTACAGAATAATGCTCATAAAGAAGCGTTTTCTCCTCACAGCACTTATTTAGTTCAAGAAAGCTCACAGAGCTTATGCAGAATTGTCCAGCATGAAATTTACATTTATGTATCATTTCCATCTATGCCAGTTTTGAACCTTTCCTGTACAGTGCTTCCAAATGTTTTTCTTTAAAACTATACTATGTATAAGGGATCATACCTACCACAGCAATACATCAGATTCAGTATGATTATTTGTAGGAAGCGATATTCTTTTGTAAGGTGTATGTAAGGCTGGCAGAAGAACAACAAACTATGCTAACTCAATCAGAACTGCAGCTAGATCACACAGTGGTGTCTCATATCTCCAAAGAGGCTGATTTGACTAGAATTAATATTACATACAACATATTGGCTATAAACATATATATGTTTGTATTGTAGGGAATAAGAGGGAGGAAGGGATTTTCATTCTGCAGTATTCAATAGTCAACAATGATAGTGTTTTCTCTGCGTGTCTTCTTGCTTCTAGTCATTAGTGTCATTAACGAAGCTAACCAATATGAGCATATTCTTAATCAAATAGTTTTAATTAGCAATTCATGGCAGTATAGAAAGTACCTGAAGGTGATCATGTCTGTAGCCAGTTTCAAATGCATATCTAGAAAGATAAATAATCTCTTGTGCTCTTTCCTTCTCTCATTTAGTCCTACCAAAATCTTTAAACTGACAATTGGATAAAAGCTTGGGTGATAAACTTGTACCAAGTACCTCTCCTACCATTATTAGTTATTGCAATAATAACATTCATAATTTTAGTATCTTCTGAAGTTTTGGGCTTTGATATTGTCCTTTAGAAGTATCTTAATTCAATTATGACATCAATTAGTGACAGAATTTCTTGTCAATAATTTTTAAGTTCCCCACTTTTGAAACTAACTGAATGTGCTGCTGTATAACTGCTAACAGGTAGTAATTTCCATTATCGCTCCTTACCTTCCTCAGACAACTTGGTTTCTAGATCTTTCATGGTCTCCCACCCTATTCACTTCTTTCAACTCTCAGCATCTCTTCACTGAAAACTTCCCTTCATCTTTGTCAAACCTTTCCCTGATGCTTTTATATTACTTAATGATTACATGCCAAAGAATCTACAAAAGCTTTTAATGAGAGCAAGACATATTTCTAGACAATGAAAAAGGAAAAGAGAATGGTCTAAACAAAGTAACTGCTGAGCAAAGCAAAATAATTAGTTCAGCTCAAAAGTTAACAAAGGAACAGAAGGGTTGTTACTTTTAAACTGGATTGATCTCTGATCAGACAGAATCTAATGAAGGATTAGATTTCCTTTTTCGCCTTTGAGGAAGGTGAGGGGAAATGGACTAAATGTAAGCCATGTCAGCTGCTCCATATCAACAAAACACTTCTGTAAAGCAGAAAAACTGGTTGTTTACATCAGCTAAAGTTATACATAAACACTGACTCAAACCTCTGCAGCATGATCAGGAGGCTGCTACTTTAACATTATCCAGGAAAATCACATCTACTGGAGGTAGAAACATTTATATCAAAAATCACAGCCTATAAAGTCAAGATTTCATTAGTTCTATATTGACTACTTGGTATCTGTCCTTTCTAGCAACACAATTCTGACATGCACTAGTTCTATCATGGAAAGTATGTGCTGCCATGATGGTGAAAACGGTGGAGATGGAGTGGAGGAGCCTCTCTCAGTTTGCTCTGCATGGACCTCTGCCTAAATTTGTGAAGTTAATTTGTGATAGTCTCTTTAAGGACTCGATCACTAATCCTGCAAGATCCTTATCTCACTGTGTACTTAACGAATGCAAAGCCAGATTTTTCAGAGGTTTTTCAAAATTTTACCTTCATTCTCCAATGAGTGAGTGGCTTTAGGCCTTTTTCACTGAATAATAATTAAATTCTGCCCAGAATACTACATTATTTACACTCCCACAAGCTTTTCTGTAGAAATGCTTTATAATGGCAATTCATTACCAACACCCTAGCTCACTTGCAGAATGAGGGTGGTTTTTGCTTCATTTTACAGACAGAAGCCAAGGAACTAAGTTGCTATAAGCAGCAATACCTGATGATATGGTGCATCCAGTTTCAGATGTGACATTTCATAACACCTAGGCCTCAAAGCACAGCTCTTACTGATCTCAGTTACAAGAAATCAGACTCCAACATAAGAAATTAGGTATGCAAAGAGGAAAAGCAAAACAAAAAAAGACACCTAGAAAACAACTGATGTCTACCTGTGAAATCTGTCATATGATTTGTCAGTGTTTCACAGGAATAACTTGGCAGACAGAACAATATTATTTTAGTCTCTAAATTAGCATCCAAGATGCTGAACTCTGCTGTACAGCCCTATCTCTATCAGCAAAATAAATGCAGCAAGAATAAGCACATAACCCCTTTTTACTACATTTTTCTGTAAATCCACAAAGAAAAATGTTTATGCACAGTGAAATACTATGTATGAAAGACACTTTGACATAGTGCACAATTAAACACTGCATTTGCAATTCATACTGCATATGCACAGGGAGTCAGTGATGGAATTTGGCCTCTACAGCACCACCTAAAAAAGAACAAACTCTTTTTCCTTAGGACCACACAAAAGAGGACAACAAATTCAGCATCACTATTTTTCCCCTGAGCACTATTAAGATTTTCTGGTGAATATTTCAGTTTAGGTTTACCATTTGCTTTTGTTTATTTACTGATTAGATCTCTTACATTTTTAGCACCACTGTGAGCTTGCTTTTTCCAGAGTCAAAGACACCCTGGCTTGAAGCATCTGTTCTAAGGAACAATCTGGGGAAAATCTGTTCCTTTTGCTCCTGGGATAACAGGAAGCAGTACTGGAAAGGCAGCAAGAGAGAAACCATCTCTATACCATCTCTCAGTAATAAACATACACAGTGCTTTTGAAAGTACTTACTGAAAGCAAAGAACAGCCAAATCTCGCTGCAGTCCTTTCCTTCATACTCCCAGACTGCTCTGTACCATAAAATCTAAAAATACAACAAGTTTACAGCTTTCATATAATCTGAAGAAAACTCTTTCAAAGGGAATGTTCTCTGAAACTCCTTTTCTACATTTTACAGTTCTAAGAACACAAAGAACACTTTGCACAGCTAAGGAACAAACTAATTGCGGTAGCTATGCTATTGCTCATAATTTTCCTGAGCATTTAAGATTCCACCAACTCATGATTAATCATAAGCCTGATTACCAGGGCCAAAGGAACACAAAGATTTGTGTTCATTCACTGTCCTGAGTCTCAGGCCACCATGTCCATATCTGTTCATTCACTGTCCTGAGTCTCAGGCCACCATGTCCATATCCACTGGAACCCAGGATTAGGCTCAGTATTGGAAACTGTAATGTTAAATAGGATGATTCAGGAGTGAACTTTCAGCCTCAAATCTGCATTTCCTAAGCTATAAAAACTGAGTTTAATCTAACACTGTCATATATAATGATCTCATAGATTTTTATGAATGGAATGCATTTTCTACTCCACTATGACACGGTGATATGTTTATTATAATAACTATGCAAATATTCACACTATTTACTTGTAAAATAAATTGTTGCCAAAATACAGTGAAGATATCAAACATGCAGTGCTAAGACAACCAAGCCTTCCCATATAGTTTTCCAATGCAGTTCACCTTTGTGTTCTCCCTGGTACCTATGAAGATCAGCAAGCCTAGGGACAGCTTTAACTTTCAGTTCTCTTAAATCAGTATTCACAGACTGGCAGAATCATAGGGGTTAGAAGGGACCTCTGTAGATCAACCTCCGTGCTAAAGCAGGTTTCCTAGAGTATGTTACAAAGGAAAGCATCCAGGCAGGTTTTGGGTATCTCTAGAGGAGACTCCACAACCTCTCTGGGTAGCCCATAACATTCCAGAGGATTACAAACTGTACAGGATTATCAATGAAATCACGGGCTCAGGGAAGCACCCTTTCAAGAATATTAGAGTTTCCCTGGCCTCTGACTTCAGTGATGCTCTCGTTTCAACCCTCTAAAAAGAGCAAGCTGTCACAGTGCTCCACAGTACTGCCCAACCTTAGGCCCGTCAACTTTGACTTGAAAGGGTGGGAGCATAGAACTGTATCATAGTAGTCTTGCAGTCAAAAATCACTGTTTTTTTTTCTTGTGCAAGTATTTCTCAGCTCGATTTCTTCTTTAAGACAGTTTATCACTGGGCTGAAAAATGTATCTGTATCTGATAGGGACAACCTGCAAAACAAAAGGAGACTGTCAAAGGCAATCAGGTTTGGTGGAAAGAGGCTGCTTAAAACAGCATAAAGAGAAAACATGTGATGCTAATAACTCACAGGCCCTGGAAGGTAAAAAAAAAAAAAAAGAAAAAGAAAGGCAGGAAGGAAGGAAAAGAAGGAAAGGTCTGAAGGATGGAAGGAAGAAAGAAAGCAGCTTTCTACTATTTTACTGAGTAAAATAGAACACAGAAGTCTCTGACAAAGGCTAGAACCAATATGAGGGAAAAAAGAGACAGGAGTTTGTGGTGAAGAGGGAAAAGGTACAATCAGAGGAGGGAGTAGGATGCAGCAAGTGGTTGATTCAGCTGTCCCAGGAACTGCAGACTAAAGCCTAAACTGAGACATAGTCATTGCATTTCCATCTCAAACAGCTTGTACACCATGGATTCCCACAACTCAAAAGAACAGCTCGCTAATCAACTATACAATGCTTGTTAAGTCTGGGAATACTCAATTCTCTCAGACTGGAGAACAGCTGTAGTGCCTGCACTACTCTCAAGAAAATTCCCAGATAAAGAAGGTGAGATCACAGTTACAGGAAACCTTGTATTTTGAGTAAGACAGAGTTCTACATGCACTCACAGAGCTCTTCCCCTACCTCCCCCACTCGCTGAACTATCTGGGATGTGGCTTGTGGCTCTCTGCAAAACAAGAATCCTATCAACTGCTCTTATGGTTGTTATGACACTTTCCAGTCACTGACGTGTTTTCATTTAGCTCTAAGTACAAATCAATATACTCATCACTGTCCCAAAGACAAAGAGGAGTGGAACTATGGACACTTGTGAAGAAAGAGAAGCTTTTTTATAAAACATAATCCTGCCAAAAGGATCTCCCTCTAAAGTAAAATATTCTGCAGCAAAAACTATCAAAGCTTTACTTATGTGGAACTTTCTACTTGTCACCGTAAGCCTGAGACAGACTTTCTGAAAGAACACTGTAAAAGCTTACAACAGTTTGATAACAAGATCATTTACACATCACAACTCTTTGGAAGGCAATTGCCCTTCCATACCCTGTCATACGTTCCACTTCCTGAACAAATACACATGTCAAGTTGTTTGTGGTAAAGGTTCTGGAACCTGACAATAAGCCTAACATTTCTACCACTACATGTTTTGAGGGATGTAATTTTTTTCTGCACTGAGATATAAAGCTATTTGAATGCCATAAATAAGCTTAACTAATACATTTGTAAGACTGCTTAGCTGAGAACTCTGATTTTGAAATTGCACCAAAAATCAGACCATGCTGTCTGAACATAGCTTTTATACAATGTATGGAAGAAGGCTGGAAGAACTTTCGGCTTTATCTCTATGGACTTTCATTTGATTTTCAACTTACTTTAACCTACAGCTGTATCTTTTTTCCAGGAAGCGTCTTCTGTGTATCATACAATCTCAAAACCCACACACATCTTGTCCTATTCTATTTTATAGCAATCAGCTGTTTGGGGGAAGACCAGCAGCATTTTATTATTTTTTTTCCCTCTACAATTTATTTCTTATCCAACATATGCATGGGGATATGAATCAGCAAAGCACCGTTGACATTTATACCACAGTTTACAGATGAGGATCTGGTCTTCAGATGGGGCTTTAATTCCTTCCTTGCCACTAATCCTTTCTTGGAATGTCAAAGAAGAACTGTTGTACTTTGTACCGCCTGGCCACTGACATTGAGCAACTACTGTACAAGGGACTCTGCTGCTCACACTGCTTCGAGGTACGAGAGAGATCTTTTAGTTCATTTCCAATGGAAGAGAGATTTAATAGAACAGTCCATCCCTCCTGAATGCAGTAAATGGAAAAGGTGTAATTTTAAGAATGCAGTGAGAGGACTAAATGACAGCAAGCCAACAATATTTTTGACTGAAATATCCTTCTCACAGCTGCACAACACTGGGTTGACACCTGTTTCTTCATTAGGCTGAGCAGTACTCAAATGAAAACAGCTTTCGAGGTAAATGTGCAAAGACTTGTACACATACTCAAGGAAGTATATTTAAGCATTTTTTTTGTGCTTTCTGCATGGTTTTTTTTATATATAATGAAAAATAGGTCACAGAAAAACAAGGTACAGGAAAGAGCTAAGAAATTCAATTTTAGATTTAATGAACACTGCAGTTGTCCAACACTGTTCAAGACCTGCATGAAAAAATTTAGTCCTAGAGTATCCTTTTAAAGGCATACTTTCTTTTTTAATCAATGTACAGGATGAAAACAGCAATCCAGTGGCTGGAAGCAATAAATCATGAAAAAATCAAGTTCAGTAGAAATTGTCTCAGACTGTCTGACAGGAAGTACAGACTTAAGGTAAATTTCTCTTATTTATTAACTACTACATTTGTTAAGGCAGCTTTTTTGTATGCACATGTACCACATACAGGGCAAATGCATGAAAAGTGCCAAATGTGCTTTATTTGAGACAGCTCAACCTGAACATGAATTGAAAATATCTCCAAGAACATTGGCTTATTAGTCAGACTTGCATCTTTAAGCTTGCCTAATAAATTGTATGCTATATAGCTCCTAGTATAGTTTCATGTCATTTCATAAACTCTATATACAAAAGAAACAAAATTAAGAATAAACTAATGGATAACTGAAAAAACCACCTTACTTTCCCCCTCCTCTTCAAATTACAAGACACCGGTGCATCAGAGGTGGAGAGGCAAACCTATATGCCATTCATTAAATGCTGAATTAGCTTCCAGAAAACCATGGTCCTGCGGCACAACCACATCGTGACAATACACAACTCATGCCTCAAGCCCACACACGCAAGAAATTCTCATTCCTTAAGCAAATAGTATATGATAAGTTAGCAAGGGAAGGTGAAAATTCTTCATAAAAACATTACTGTGAGAATTTAAAAGTGAGGTCTTTTAAATGTCACTGTTTCAGTTTTCAACCCTGCAGTGACATCTCATGGCTCGGTGGTAGTGCCAGCTGTGAATACATGTCAAAGAGCAGGGAGAAAACGGGAACATGTAGAAGACCAGGTAGCTAGCATTGACATGAGATGAACTAACTTCATTAGCAAATTAAATTCAGCTCATTTATCCTCCCAAATAAAGCTATGACAATACAAAACTCCAGTTACAAGGCAGTTAAGGCTGCTTGTGCACAGACTCATATCACATGTCAAGAATGAAAGTTTGAAATTAAAAGAGAGGATGGGTGGGGAGAATGAAAATCATTTCACTGTACCTTGTCCACTTACTTCTAAGGAGTAGGGCCAGAGGATCAGCATTAGCTGGAAAACTGATTCCCACCTGTTCTAACATGGGCCAGCTGCCATGCCAACAGTTTGATCCTGTAGGTGGCTACCTGGTTCAAGCAAAGGAAAAGATACTAGTCTTAGTTTCAGAGGACTGAAACCATCACGAGTGTCATAACAGGGAGCTTTATATCTGCTTTGCTATTTTTTCCAGCAAAAAGCAAAATAAAATTCTATTTAATAAAATAAAATAACATTCTCTCCAAACAACTTATCTAAATGCTCAGACAAAACTGAGTCCTAGGACTGAAACCATTCCAGCCTAACAAATCACTGCATCTGTATCTCTTCCACAGTTAAATGCAAGATAAGTTTTTCCTCCTTAATTAAGTGAAACCGCAATATCCTTTTATAGGTCAGAAGTAAATAATTTTGTAATTGATTTTCTTATGATGAATAGCAAAGCTTCTAACTAGGTATCTTGGGAGGTATCTGGTTTCCTTTTGCTTACATTGCTGGAAACATTATGACACTTCATGGATAGAAGTAAACCAGGAGAAAAGCAATAGGCAGGCTTATTTTGTTGCTGTTGAGATTAGGTTCTGAGCCCAGTATAATTTTGTCAGATTATTTAGGAAGGAATCAAACTCACGCTTTAGGTGAAATCTCAACTGCCCATACCTGTGCACTATCATACCACCCAAGTCCACAGGGGTCAATTTGCTGTAGTAAATCTTCACTTTAGAGTCTTGGTCTGAATGTGTGCACACTGTCTGGAAGACCATACTTTGGAAAAACAGTTTACTAGCTCATTGGCTAATTCTGTATCCTATTATATGTGTTGAAAAGAGAGTATTTCAAACCAGGACATGCAATAAGTAAATTTTACCTCAGTACAGATAGAACATTGAGGTGCTGGAGCAGGTCCAAAGAAGGGCAACAAGGCTTGTGAAGGGCTTGGAGAATATACCCCATGAGGAGTAACTAAAGAAACTGGGGCTGTTTAGTTTGGGGAAGAGGAGGCTGAGGGGAGACCTTACTGCTTTCTTCCAATATCTGAAAGGTGCTTACAGAGAGAGAGGGGTTGATCTCTTCTCACTGCTGACAGGTGACAGGACGAGGGGAAATGGCCTCAAGTTGCGCCAGGGGAGGTTTAGGTTGAGTCACCATCCCTTGATGTGTTTAAAAACCGTTTTTTTATGTGGTGCTCAGGGGCATGATCTAGTGGAGGGTTGTTAGAGATAGGGTAGTATGGTTAGGTTGTGGTTGGACTCGATGATCTTTAAGGTATTTTCTAACCTGAGCAATTCTATGATTCTATGATTCTATGATTAAAACCTCTACAGCTTCAATTGGGAAGAAATATGCTAATATTTAGGACTATACATTCTGTTTTATCTCTAAACACTTCAAACAGAAGTAAGTAATTACTGAAGCCAAACCTTGCTATAGCCACTTTTGATATTTAGTGAATGCAGTAGGGACTTTAACTGGAGGAGACAAAAAAAAATCCTTAGAGATACCCCCATCTTTTATAGAAATATATTTTCCTCCTTTGTCAGTCACTAGATTTAGTACAAAAGAAAGGAAATTAGAACATCTGGAAGAATGACCTTTGCAACATTCCGAAGAATAGAGGATTTACTGAGCTTTCTTACATAAATAGAGTACTTCCCACTTGACTGCCACATAATGATGAGATTAGACCAAGTTAATATAACATTCAGAATTGCATATCCTTATTTCTATTTTTTTTTATTTCCGTTAGTGTTTCATAACCCATATCAATCCCATTTATTTATTTACTTATAACTCTTGCATGTGACCAAATCCCCACATCTCCGGTGAAGTAAAGTAACAGTCGTTCAGGAGTACAGCAGTAATTCAGCAGATTCATTCATTCAAGTACAGGTCAAGAGTACAGATCAAAAGTAAGAAAAGGTTCAGAGTGACTGTTCAACCCACTGGTAAAAAGCTTATAAGGCTGTGAACAACTTACAGGCAATGCATTGTCCAAAAAAGAATAGAAGTTAAGTAAAACTAGATGCTGGCAAATTGGCAGCAACCAGAATGGATAAGTACCATGTACTTAAGTTATGGAATACTTTTGCATGATGTTGTGAATGCTAAAAGTTCAAACTGGCACAAAGAGAGAGAAGAAAAATTGAAAGCAAAATGTATCAGAGGTCATTAAATATAAAGATGCCACCTTCTAGCTCTAGGAGTACCTGATCCTTGGGCTGTTGGAGGATGGGAAAAATCTGAAAGGGTATTACTACACTTCTCCTTTGTTCCTGCACTATTTATACAGCTGCATTTGTGCACTGTCAGACAACACAGTAGCTCAGAGGGACATTGGTCTGATCAACTGTTGCCATTCATACTTCAATGGCTAGTTATCCAAATGCTAAAAGTAAAGTGTCATATAAATAAAAGCAAGCCATCCAGCTCTACAGATGATGTGCAGGTCTGTTGTAGCGTTGTTCAATTTACTGCCTCCGAGAAACAAGAGATTATGCATATTAAAGAGTAACTCTAACTTTTAACCAAACAGTGGTTATACTTGCCTAAGGACAAGAGCTCTTGTAGCAGCATTTATTCCACACAGACTACTGGGGATAGGGAAAAATAATCCAAAAAAGTTTTTGCTCAGCCAAGGATCTGACAAGTGTGTCATCATGCAGAACACATGGATTCCTCCTAAAACTCAGGCTAAAGATGATCATTACAAAGAGACTGAAGTTAAGCAGTAGGATCCACTTTATAAAAGCACATGCAACAAGTCACTTAAAAAAGCAGAGCAGAGACATAATTTCCTGTAATGAGCACTGGGGGATTTTGTCCTAAACAGTTCTAACTTCCAGACTGCTCTGGTTCCAGCTCTAAACTGACCATTTGTCTGTTTCTAAGCAGAAAAAAAAAAGGCAAAGAAATGTTCATCTACCAGTACTGCCAGAGGTTCCAGTTCTGGTTTTCAGACCACAGACCACATCTTGCCTGCTGTGTAAAAAAACCCCAAAGTTTAAGAATTGTCTTAGTATAGAAGGACATTTTCAGATCACTGTTTTGTTTATCCAGTCTTGCAAGGGAGACTTATTTCTCTGAAAATGAAACAGATGTCCTGTTGGGTTCAAACTTTTAAAACGTTCAATGCATAAAGGATGAGACTGTCATCTGCAAAGCTACTTCCAGGTAGAAAGCTTGTAGGGTGATGACAGCCTGGTTGGAAATAACATTTCCAGGAAATGTTTTTCTGTCATTGACTCCTTCAGACAGTATTCATCCATTTCACATTAAAGAGACAAAACATCTATAACTCCAGAGTCACTATGAGAATTTTTTTGGTAGGTCATAGCAGATAAGTTGTAATGACAAGGCAATAAAACCCACTCCATACTAGATTCTACCTAGTGTTACTTTATCACACAGCTAAATACTGCACAATGGTCCCACAGGACTAAAGGGAGATTCTGGTTACTTACTTCTGGAAGAATAACAGCTAGCTTTTCATTTGAAGTAAGGAGGGTGTTGAGTGGTTTTTTTTTTTCATGCTTGTTTTAGTAATAGCTGGAAAATTAAGGGACTCAAACACAGTGCACAAATAATTTCTTTCGTTCCAGCTGTGTAAACACTTCTGCACATGAACAACTTTATCCTTGAAAACATCAGTGATAGGACTAGAGGGAATGGCCTCAAGCTGTGCCAGGGGAGATTCAGGTTGGATGTCAGGAAAAACTTCTTTGAAAGAGTGGTCAGGTGTTGGAATAGGCTGCCCAGGGAGGTGATGGAGTCACTGTCCCTGGAGGTGATCAAGAAACGTTCAGATGTTGTACTGAGGGACACAGCTTAGCGTGAAATATAGGTGGATTGATGGACTGGGTGATCTTGGAGATCTTTTCCAACCTTGGTGATTCTATGATTCTATGATCATCGGGATTAAGTAAAAATGTAGCATATGCAACAAATGTCTGCACCACAAGCAGCTGATTGTCCTTATCTTTTCTGCTGCACTCCTACGCAGTGCAAGTGGCGTTCTTTTAGCACACGTTGTGAGGTCCACCTGCTGCCTATCTACTTACTTGCTAACAAAAATGCATTTGGCCTCCTACAAAATAATAATTACAAAAATAAATCATGTCACTTTCTGATACTGAAAAGCAGATAATCTATATGAAAAATGGTTAGACTGAGCACAACTGTTTTGTACACAATGGTAATGACAGGGGAACATTGAGATGCGAGCTAGATGTTTATTTAGAATACAATGAAATTAGTTTTCTGCGTTGATTTATGAAGACAACCTTTCTCAGTAGAATGACATTTACCAAGATCGATAAAAACGGTCTTGGACGGTTCCTTGATGTGTTTCCATTACAGGTATTCTGAGCAGTTTCTTTCCTCATTCCCTCACGTACAGTTGTTCTTCCCACTCAGATCTTACAGCTTAAGGAAGTGAAAACATTTTTACCCAAAAGGTATCTCCAAAATGAATAATCAAAGTCCAATGTGAAAAAGATCTTTGACTACACAAAGTCTTACTGGCCCCAAATGACTGTAATAAAGAATACAGATGTTTGATGGAATCCTGCAAAAATAAACATTATTGAAGAAGCACTCTTAATTAAATAAAGATTTGCCTTGACATACCAAGCACACCAATCAGGCTGTTTTCAAGGGAAAGCTTACGGATCATCAGTAGTGACAGGAGGATAAATTACCCAATTCAGTTGTCAGGCTAGATTAATTGTGCAATACCAAGGAACATGCAAAAGATCAGTTTCTTCACAGTCTACTGAGGTAATCTTTTCATCAAATCCAAATGTTGTGAAATTTCTTCAAGCGTTCCACACCATAGGGCATTTCCATGCTTAAATGACAGACAAAGTTTAGCCCATTTTGATATATCTGTAATTGATTAGAAGCACTATTGATACTATCAAACCACATACGCTGATCAAAGCTCAAGCACAAAGTGAGACTGGGTCTTTTACTAAAGGGACACAGTACCGGTCTTGCCACTGGATGTATCTAGGGCAGAACACTGTATTCCACCTGCCCGGATTCAGCTGCATCATTAAGAAGCACTGAGCAGTAATCAACGCTTACCTTGCATGTAAGTGCATTTCTATGATCAATTAAAGATGCAGTTCAGAAATGGATGCTCAGTAGAATTTCTTTGGACCACAGTGCTTACAGAAAGCAGAAATTCTGAAACTATCTCTGTCAAACATTATAGTACACTGCACACTGATCTCCTACCTAGAAAAGGAGTCCCTAGGTAGCCTCAGATGTCATATTCTACAAGAAAGACACTTTTGCCAAGACACTCCAAAAGCTTGGAAATGGCAAACTGAGATCAACTTTGATGAACCTAGCAAACAGCAAGACATGTGTAAGAAGAATCCAAAAAAAAAAAGGGGGTCAAGAAAGATAATCATACATCTGAAGGGCTCTCAATTAACTGTATGATATGCAAACAAAATCTCTGTTTGGGAAGGTCTAGTGTAAACTCAGTTAGCAGCTGCCTCATCCACTTGTACAATCAACAAATATACAATTAGCAGAGTGGCATGGTTAGGCTGGTATTTTACAGGTCGTATAACTAGACAGATTATCACAGTGGAAAGAGATAATCAATAATAAATGAAAATGCTAGGCTCATAGAAAAAACTCCAAAGGAAGCAATCTCCAGAAAGAGATCCTTCCTCAGAGGAAGTGACCTCTCAGAGCTCTTTTCCAACCTTAATTATTCTATGATTCAAAGAGCAACTAAACCAGTACAAATGACTACTACAGCAGAAATTTCTCTTATTCTTTAAACAAAATTACATAGGACTGATGCATGTGATTGATTTATACACACGCAGAAACATCACATGTCGATCTTAATGCAACTCATTTGTGCCTTCCACTCCAATATTAATTTCATGTAAAGTTTTATTTTGTAAAACTTCCTTTCACTGTTAGGTCATCTTCCTAGTTAACACAGTCACAAGGAAGAATCTACAGTTGCAATTCTCAAAAGAAATGCTCTTACAAAGGTAAAGAACACTGTTCCTATCAAAATATATTTTTCTACTTTTTCCCCTTATTCTATTGTTAAGATCACCCTCATCACAGCCATTTGCTTCCAAACAGATGCCACAAATTACAATCTCTAATAAAGCCAAGAAAGTGCTTTAACTGCATAAGGAGAAATTCTTGACTTTTAGGGAATCATAGTACTTTTTTCTAATAAACTAATTTTAAAAACTTTGGAGGACACTGATACTTTCTGGTGAAACAGTGCTATTTAATCAAAAGTTATCTACAGGATGAGGGTAATGTGATTTTATAATCTGTATTACTATTTCTGTGTTCTTCGAAGGGTGGAGAGCAGGGACAGGGCAAATGCTAAAACTTCCAGTCAGTCTGGATATTGGATATTTGATCATGAAAACCAAGTCTAAATCTCTTTAAGTCCAACAAAATATCAAAATGAACTGAAGTAACTTAAGACACATCTGTATTTGTAAAAACTGTTACAGATGTGTCTCATGTTTTTTTGGCTGCTTTTTTAACCATGCAAAAACTTCTTACTCCAATCTAATAGTAGACAGACATCTAGTGGTGCAACATAGCTGACTTCTTTTATCAAATAGTTTCGTATATTCAAAGCTCTATCCATAGTAGTGCTTTCTAGCATACTAATAATTATAATACCATATGCTCACATAAAGGTTTTGTGTTCAACTATGTTTTACTTGACTTCTTAATTTCATAAAGGTACCAGTAAGTAAAAATAGAGGATTTAGGTTCCGATTCTGAAGCTTTCAATGAAGAAAAATTTCCTTTCAAAGTGGAAAGAGTTCAGTGGAACAGATAAGGCTTCAGCCCTTAAAATATAATACTAATGCCTACGTTCCAATAATTTGGTGGTTACTTACAATAAAAATAAGTCAACAGATAATCCACTTGTACAATCAACAAATATACAATTAGCAGAGTGGCATGGTTAGGCTGGTATTTTACAGGTCGTATAACTAGACAGATTATCATGGTGGAAAGAGATAATCAATAATAAATGAAAATGCTAGGCTCATAGAAAAAACTCCAAAGGAAGCAATCTCCAGAAAGAGATCCTTCCTCAGTGGCAGTCAGCCCTTAAATGGGGGTCTAGGAGAGGTGCAGCCAGGCTCCACCCCTTCCAGTCACACAGGTGAATTTCCTTCACCTGTGCTCCCATGGCTGACTCAGTGCTTGCCTCAGGTGATCAATCAGAGTTTCAGGCTGTGATTCAACAGTTCCCATACACTACTTAAGATGACAATTTGTACCTAAGAGGAATATAAACAAACTCCAACCAGCCCAACAAAAGCAAGTCCACAAATAAAGATAAAAGGAGTTGTTGCTACATACCTGATGAAAATTATTGCCAAACCCATTTAACCATTGATGACACAGGCTCAACACCTTACTGTTGAAACAAGTATTCATTAAACAGTGTTCTGAACCAAAAAAGCAAGCAGATGTCTGTCTCGGTCTTCTCTTCTCCGCGCTGAACAGTTCTAGGTGTCTCAGCCCTTCCTCGTACAGGAGATGCTCCAGGCCCCAGTCGTCTCTGTGGCCCTCCACTGGACTCTCTCTAGAAGTTCTCTGTCTTTCTTGAACTGAAGAGTCCAGAACTGGACGCAGTACTCCAGATGTGGCCTCACCAGGGCAGAGTAGAAAGGTTTTTAATGCACCCTTTTTGCTTTCTTGGCCATACTAGCACACTGAAGATCTTGAAGATTTTAAGAGCACCTTGTATAGTCCTCTCTCTCTCAACAGAGAGGAATTAGAGGGCAGTTCAGTACAAGGACACTTAAAGGTTCCCACACAGAGCCTTTCTTAAAAAAAATAAGATGGAGGAAATTCATCAGTAAGACATGTGGGATGCCATTTCTCAAAGTGGCAATAGGGGGTAGGTCTCTAGGGAACTTGGACATAGCAGATCCAACTTCTGTTTCTGAACAAAGTGGTAAAAAAAAAAAAGCCCTCCAAAATTATCTGGAAATGAAAAGAAATAAGATGATAAAGTATGCTACTGATACAAAAATATTCTGATTTGTCAAAGCCTACTACAGAAAGATGTATAAGGATTTCATATCACTGCGCATGTGAAATTCAATGTGGTTGAAACATCAGGGAGAAACACCACATTAAATCCATAATGGCAGAAGCAAAACTACCTATTCCTTCTCAGGAAAGTTGAGTCATTTGGAGAGTTCTTCAAATTTCAGTCGATGCTCAGCAGTAGTTAAAAAGGCAAGTACAGTATTTGGAGTGATTATGGAAGAAACAGAGTAATACAGAAAACAGCAGTATATCAGGATACAAAAATCAGTGCCACATTTACTACTTCAATATCGCACACCACTCTGGTCACACCATCTCAAAGAAAGCACAGGGGAAATACAAAATAAAGTCCACACAGATAAATCAAAGATATTAAGAGGATTCTATTCAAGCAGAGATTAAATGTAAGAAGAAATATCAAAGAATACCAACTTGGGTAAGAGCCATCACTGACATGCAAATGTCTATCCCTTCAGTGTATGCATGGAAGAAGAGGAAGAGGCATAGAGACAAGAATTTAAATCAGGAGGCCAGAAGAAGAGCTGGGAGACAGCAAATCATAGAATTACGAAGATGAAAGAAAAGAGGGATGAAAGCATCTCAAAGAGCAAGGACATATGAGAATTATCTGATTCTGTCTAACTAGCAGCAAAGGAGTATGAAAGAAAAATGACACCTTAATTCCTTCATGTGATGTTGCCTCTGCAAAAGGACAAGAGCCAGAGGGAATAAGATCAAGAAAATGTATAGAGCTATGATCTTCTCAGAGCACATTAACAGAAATAAATAAATAAATAAATAAATAAAACGACAGTAAGCAGAGATAAAGCATCAAAAAGGATATAGCAAGAAAGGGTGCCAGGAGGCCTACAAGTATGTTAGAACAGCAATTGTTAACAACTGGGAAATGGAATAAATGGGTGTGGTAGACACTATGCTGCAGAAATGCAGTTTTGAGAAGGACTAGCAAGTTTAGATGCATACGAACTCAATGAAACACAGTGTTCCCCACTACTTGTACAGCAAACCCTTGTCAGGTAACTGGAATACAACTCTTGAAGTAAAAAATCAAGGAGAGCAGTAAGTATCACTGGCAATTACCAGATTTTCCTTCTCCAGAGGGTTACTTTTAGAAAATATTGCCTCTATTAATGGCTTGAATCTTACCACGGATGCATGAACTTAACACTTTTCCCAGCCAAATTTTATGTGACCGAAGTTATGCTGTTTCTGTCCATTATCAGCCCTAGCAATGTCTGCTTATTTCCTATTACCACATAACAGCATTTGACACTAAAAATATAATCAAATGATGTCTAACAATGTCAGTAATCAAAAAACCTAACCACAGAAATAAAAATAGAAATGTTTGGGATGTACCAACATCTATGGAAAGAACTGTTGCCTCTTCAGCTGAAAAGAAAAAGGAGCTGATTTCAATATCTGGCTCCAAAATTAAAATGCTACTACAAACAAAAGGCAAAAATCAATACCTATGAAGTATATAGTATACCTATATATACTATATATATATATGTATACATACCTGTAGTCAGGACATCACTATCTTACTCTACTTTTTATACATATAACAGCTTCTTATTTAATTTTACAGTAGATCAAAATTAAACAAACACACAAGCCATCTATTATTTGAAGAAAAGGGCTAATCATCAGTGACTGTTAATCAGTGAAAAATTCTCCCAAGTGATATTTCTGAATCCAATTTAGGTAGAAGAGATCTCACTTTCCATTACAGAGTAAAGGTCTTTGACTTCCTATTTAAATAAGGAATAATATTATGTCTAAGTGGAGAGTATGAAGTACCACACATAGCAACATGAAGATGATTCATGTTACAGCTAATAGCAATACAGAATTTTTCTGTATACTTCAGTCTCCTCTTCATCATGTCTGTCACTCTGGATACTTCAGATTTTCATTTGGTCTGTAAATGGTTGAGTCTAAAGTAACAATACAGATAAATTCATTTTATGCTATACATGTTATGCCACTACGTCTGAACATCAAACTGAGGTAAACTGAAATTCTTTGTTCATTTTCATGGTGTTATTAAGTAAATATTGAACCAGCATATCCTTATTTTAAAAAGTCCTTTAGTATAAATCTGGATCTTTCTTGTGCTCAATGAAGTAGCATAAAACAAACTTTGAAAGAAAAAAGTCCTTATCAGAAGCACAACCAAAAGCAAAGCTATGAAAATTACAAGAATGGTCCTTACATCGCAGACAGAAGTGTTAAGTTGGAGGGAACCAACAAAGACCATCAAGTCCAACTGCCTGATCATTTCAGGGATAACCAAAAGTCAAAGCCATGTCCAAATGCCTCTTGAACACTGGCAGGCATGGGGCAACAGTCACCTCTCTCAGCCACCTGTTCCAGTGTCTGACCATCCTCATGGTACAGAAGTGTTTCCTAATGCAAAGTGTGGCCTTCTCCTGGCACAGCTCTGCATTATCAGTTCCCAGGAGCAAAG
Organism: Pavo muticus; assembly: GCA_016647715.1. Lineage (NCBI taxonomy): Eukaryota > Metazoa > Chordata > Aves > Galliformes > Phasianidae > Pavo > Pavo muticus. The sequence goes on along the minus strand of JACDJE010000018.1, from coordinate 4,297,648 downwards.
CTGAGCATCCCCCTCTTCTTTCCCCCTTAGGAAGCTGCAGAGAGCAGGGAGGTCACCTCTTGGCCTCCAACAGACCGGACAACTCAAGTGCCCTCAGCCTCTCCTCACAGGACATGCCTTCCAGCCTTGCTACCAGACTTTATTGCCCTCCTCTGGATGCTTTCAAAGACCTTAACATCCTTTTGTATTGCAAAGCCCTGAACTACACACAATATTTAAGGCAAGGCTGCACCAATGCTAAATATGGAAAGAGAATCACCTCTTTGCCAGATGACTACGTTTAATGCTCCCCAAAGTGCAGTTTACCCCTCTGGCTCATGCAGAGCATACTGCTGGCTCATGCTGATCCTGCTGTCACCAGCACCCTGGTGCATCCCTTGCTGCTGAGCTGCATTCCAGTCACTCATCTCCCAGACTCTAACTGTGTCTGGCATTGCTCCATCTCAGGTGCAGAGCCCAGCATTTTCCTTTGTTGAACTTCATGCAGTTGATTGCTCAGTGCTTCAGTCTATCTAGATCCCTCTGCACGGCTCCTTGTCCTTTCAGGGTGCCAGCAGCACCTCCCAGTTTAGTATCATTGGTAAATTTGCTGAGTATGCAAACCCACTCCTGCATCCAGACCATTGATAAAAGTATTGAACAGGACTGGCCCTAGAACCAAGGCCTGGAGAACACCGCTAGTGATGCAACCAACTAAATGTAGTCCCACTCACTCCAATCCTTTGAGCTCTACCATTAAGCTAGTACATCCACAGTATGAATGTGTTTGTCTCAGAGTTTCTACACAGTTTGTCCAGAAATATTCTGTGAGGGATACTATCAAAGGTCTTACCATAATTCAGAAAGATTATATCCACTGTCTTCCCTCCAAGTAGGTGACTTTATCATAGAAGGCGATGAAAGCAGGACTTTCCCTTCATGATCTCATGTTGACTACATCTGACAACAGCTTTGTTCTTTAACTGCCTTGCACTACTCTCCATGATAATCCTCTCCATAACGTTTCCAGGGCCTTAGGTTAGACCTGCAGGTCTGTAGTTCTGTATGTCTTCTCTCATGCCCTGTTTGTAGATAAGTATAACACAGGCCAGCTTCCAGTCAGCAGGGACCTCCCCAGACTTCCATGGCCTTTGGTAAATTGTTGAGAGGGACTGAGCCATAACATCCATGAACTCCCTCAGTTCTCTGAGGTGAATCCCATCAGGCCCCATGGACTTACAGATAGTCAACTGATACAACAGTGACTGCTACAAGACACTGAGGCCTGGGAGTGTGTCCAGAGAAGGGCAATGAAGCTAGGAAGGGTCCGGAGCACAAGTCTTATGGGGAGCAGCTGAGGGAGCTGGGATTGTTCAGTCTGGAGAAGAGGAGGCTCAGGGTAGACCTGATCACTCTCTACAGCTGCCTGAAAGGAAGCTGTGGTGAGGTGGGGGTCGGCCTCTTCTAGGTAACAACAATGGAATGGCCTTAAGTTGCACCATGGGAGGTTCAGGTTGGATATGAGGAAGAATTTCTTCTCAGAAGTAACGGTGAGGCAGTGGCACGGGCTGCCTACGGAAATGGTGGAGGGCTGCCCACGGAAGTGGTGGAGTCCCTGGAGGCATTCAAGAACCGTGAGGATGTGGCACGGAGGGATGTGGTCAGTGGGCATGGTGGGGCTGGGCTAGCAGTTGGACTAGGTGATCTTAGAGGGCTTTTCCAACCTTAATGACTTTGTGATTCTGTGTTGGAAAGTCACTGCTATTTTGAGCACTTCTCTTAAAAAAAGGATAAGACAAACAAAACCACGGTACTGCTTTAAAATTAACAACGCCCGTGAGGCACACCTCCTCTCACCGCAACCCGACAGCCCTACCATACGCTACCTCCGCGCGCCCCGCCTCCCCACAGCCCTAAACTCAGCCCCTCCGAGCATGCGCAGTGCCTTTGCCCTGTAAAAACAGTGAGCGAGCTCTCCCTCAGTGCGTGTGCGCAATCCGCCTCCAAGGCGCAGGTGGGGCGCCGGTGGGTGGAGCCCTCAGGGATGGGGCGGAGTCGGGCGGAGCCGAGCTGGGAAGCGGGAGGACAGCGCGCAGCCGGCGGCAGGGGGTGGCAGGAGGGGTCTGATCATGGATGCCAGTGCGTTGGAGTTGGACGCGGTGAAGTTCGCGCAGTTGGCGGTGCAGCGGGACCAGAGCGGGCGTTACCAGGAGGCCGTCTTCTACTACAAGGTGCGGCGGAGGAAGGCCCAGGGGCGGGCGCTTACAGCGGGGGAAGGCGGAAGGCCGCGCGGAAAGTTTGTCCGTCCCCGGAGGAGCGGCGCAGCCCGGCAGTGCGAGGGTTGGGCCGGGCCGGGTGGCGCTCGTTGGCGTTCATCAGCGTTTGCTGAACGTTTGTGGAGACCAGGCGGTGGCTGTGAGCGCTGTGAGGCGGTGGGTGGTGCGTTTCAATAGCGGTGGCAGTGGGTCACCTCCGCTGGTGCAGGTTTGTGTGAGGGTAGCATGCAGGCTCCTGTACACGACTGGCAAAAATGCACAGCTAATGGTGGTGACAGAGCTGAAAAATTGTGTTTTGTAGTTGAGAATTCGATCTGTCAAATAGTGTTATTGTGCTCTTTGTATCAATTGTCATTTTCATGGAAATAAACAGGAGGTATTACTTTTGGAGTGACCTGTGTAGAAAGACCATACTTTTCTTGGGTTTCTGTGTGAAAGGATAGAATCATAGAATGGCTTGGATTGAAAGGGACCCCGGAGATGATCCATTTCCAACCCCCTGCGATGGGCAGGGCTGCCACCCACCAGATCAGACTGCCCAGGGCCCCATCCAACCTGACCTTGAGTGCTTCCAGGGATGGGGCATCCACAGCTTCTCTGGGCAGCTGTGCCAGTGCCTCACTGCCCTCTCTCTGGAAGAACTTCCCCCTGACATCTAATCTAAATCTCCCCTCCTTTGGGAGAGATTCTTACATAGGAAGAGGAATATCTGCATTTAACCTATGTTGTTAGCATAGGGTGAGCTAAGTTTACTATGGGAAGTGTGTGTGTACAAAAGTTATAATTAGCAGTAATTATGCTGTTAAGGTCTGTGTTTCTTAGCAGCACATGCATGATATCTGTCAGCTGTGCACATGCTTCTTTGTGACAGCACACTTCTGGACACATCTAGGAGAATTTGTCAGGTGCTCCTCAGAAGAAAACCATATTTTTGTGCAAGTAATCACTCTTCTGCTTTTACATACAGGATGCAGAATATTATTTTCCCGTGCTGCTTTTAGGTGATACTTTTAAAAGCAGAAAGGCACCCATCGCCCCTCAGGCTAAATGCAGCAAAGGAGAATAATGCAGAAAATGCTTTGTGGTTTGCACATGTGAGGACACAGAGTAGTGTGAGTGTGGGCACTGCTCTGCACAAGGAAAGCTTTAGATCACAGCTCTGCAGATGCGGGTTTTGATGCTCAGACGGGAGGTTCCTTGCAGCACAAGATTAGGTGTTGATTCTTGTATCAGGCTCTGCATGAAGGTATCTGACCTGGTACCAACTTTCTTATTATCCATTTGTGCGTTTAGTAAGCACACGGGTGACAAATTGGATTCTGCGAGAGCTTGACCTGAGCATGAAGCATGGGGAAATGTCACTTCTTGTTGCTGATAGACAACAAACAGAATGTCGGAGTGGATTTGCTGTGTCTGTTCACTTGTGATGGATCAGAAATACCAGCTCTGAACCGCACCTACATCCTGTGACAGCTGGCATGCTGGCACTGCTGCAGCTTAGTGCATAAGAGTCTGTTTGCACCTTGAAACCAGGTAGAACAGTTGAGGTCCAAATCTGGGAAATATCAGTTATGCGTGGATTTGGAAGCACTGGTTTGAAGATCTGTGCTTGTTTTTTTGCATCATGCTCACCATTGCAATATAGCACCTCTACTTCTGGTGTGCCACAGATGTGCGTGCACTCCTGTAGCAGATGTCTGTAATGTGTTTTTCTCAAAACTAGTTGTGTGCTAGACCTTAATGATACTTAATTGCTACATTTAAATGAAACTGGACCCATGTTTGCCTTTCTGTCACTGTGAGCACTTCATGTGGTGTAATACTTGAAAGGAGCTTACAAGCAGGAGGGGAACTGACTTTATGCAGGTTAATAGTGATAGGACAAGGGGGAGCGGGTTTAAACTGAAAGAGGGGAGGTTTAGGTTAGATGCTAGGAAGAAACTCTTCCCTCAGAGGGCAGTGAGGCCCTGGCACAGCTGCCCAGAGAAGCTGTGGTGCCCCATCCCTGGAGGTGCTCAAGGCCAGTTTGGATGGGGCCCTGGGCAGCCTGATCCAGTGGGTGGCAGCCCTGCTCATGGCAGGGGGCTGGAACTGGGTGTGCTTTGGGGTCCCTTTCAACCCAAATCATTCTGTGATTCTATGATTATGATGATGGATGTTGACAGGGTGTATGCAATGCTTGCTTCTGTGATGCTCGGCAGTAAAATATTTACCCTGATAAATAAAGGTTGTATTAGGATTGGTTCTAAGCTTGGGCAGACAGGGTGGGTGTGTGTGGGAGTAAAATGACAGCTTTGGCAAAATCATAGCCATAAAGCAAGCAAGAGCCTCTCTGGCCCCAGCTCTGTGCTTGCCCTGCACAGAGCCGTCTTCCTGAAGACCATCGCTGGGGAGCAGCACTGACAGTTATTGTTCTGCTTCCTACATATGTGCCTGCTATGTGACTGCCTCCTTCCCTCACCCACTGCTGCTGGGAAGGAGAGCGCTGCTGCGCGAATGTGGGTTGTTGGGTTTTTTCCCCCTTGCCGATAATGAGGTCAGTGTAAGGTTTTTATCTTTGTTTTTAAGAGTAACAAATCTCAAGTTTTCCGTATGTTTCTGAGGCTGTGTCAGCTCTGGCTGTTGATTTCAACCCTGCCAAACCTTAACGTGGCTTTTTTAAATAAATTTAGTAAGTGGATAGACAGCTTATTGCAACTGAGGGCATTTTTTTTCCTAATACATTTGTGCATTATAGAAAAAGTCTTCATGTGGATAACACGCTGTGCTTCTGAGCTGGAGACCTTCTTATACTCCCTCCTGGAATTGGACTTCAATCAATATCCAGTGCTCTCTGCACATAGAAACATTTAAAGACAAAAATTTGAGGAGCTGGGAAATCTTAATTGTGTAGAATTTCAAGATCATAGAATCACAGAATGGCCTGGGTTGAAAAGGACCTCAAGGATCATCTAGTTTCAACCCCCCTGCTATGTGCAGGGTTGCCAACCTCTAGACCAGGCTGCCCAGAGCCACATCCAGCCTGGCCTTGAATGCCTCCAGGGATGGGGCATCCACAGCCTCCTTGGGCAACCTGTTCCAGTGCGTCACCACTCTCTGTGTGGAAAAACTCCCTCCTAATATCTAACCGAAATCACTTTGTACGTGTAACATGAATAGAAAATGTTTTCTGAACCAAAACTCCATAATTCTATAAGTTTTTTTTTAAAAGATTTTTTATATTGGTTTTCTTCTCATTATTATCAGATTAAATGCAAATAATTTGTGAGTGATGTGTTGGTTTTTTTCAAGGTTTTTATTTTCTTCCCCAACCATAAATATGCACCTTTAAAAGTAAAAGGCAGTTTGTCCTGAGTTAGCTGATTTCAGTGCATGACTGAATAAGTTCACTTAAAATTTCTGGCTTTGTGCATGTAACTGCACACACTGACCTAAGATGTGGCCTTATACACCCTGGAGGTGTTGAAGGGCAGGTTGGATGGGGCCCTGAGCAGCCTGGTCTAATATTAAATTTGGAGGTTGATGGCCCTGCCTGTGGTGGGGGGGTTGGAGCTTAATGATCCTTGAGGTCTCTTCCAACTCGGGCCATTCGCTGATCATAATAAAGCTTCTGAGGTTCTGCAGTTTTATAGGTTGTTCTGTGTGAAATCGAACTTCGGAAATTGGATTTCATTTGTAACTTCTGTCTGGCAGGTTCTCCCTGCTCCGCTGACCCTTGGTGCAGGTGTAGGAGCCGGCTTTCGTGCAGACTCGTTGCTGTAGCTTTCTGTTCACGGAAAGTAATTTTCCAGTCACCAACTGTTAACTTTTGTTTCAAATTCCTTTCCCTGCAGGAAGCTGCGCAAGCCTTGATTTATGCTGGCATGGCAGGGTCAAGCTTGGAAAATATTCAAGAAAAAATAAATGAGTATTTGGAGAGAGTTCAAGCTCTCCATTCAGCAGGTGGGTAAGGAGCTTTCTAATTAAACCTCTGTGTAAATTGAGTAGAAAGCCTTACGGTGCTGTGAAATTTGTATCTGTGATGTTTGCTCTGCTTCTCGTGGTTTTTGTTTTTTGTGAGTCACTGTTTTGAATTCTTTAGTGAATCAGAAACGTAGCACAGTGCAGAAGACTTATTTCCTAAGGACTTGGGTGTGCATATTCTTTCACTTTAAATATTCTTAGGAACTACATCTGCATAATATGAAAGAGATCTTATGTACGTTACTTGACATATGACATATCCTGAGAGCATGTCGTAGCCTTGGGGGAAGAGTGTGTGTTTCTTTTTCCTTCTAAAGATGTCTTCAGCAAGGTTTGCCAACTTTCTGTTTGCAGCCAAAGAGTAGATGTTTCTCATCTGATAGAACTACTAGCGTTTCAGTACTATGGAAAGGGTGCTTTTGCATGTCTGCTGCTGTAGAAAGCTAAGCACTTTATTTTTCTTTCAGTTCAGTCTCAGAACACAGACCCTCTGAAGTCAAAACAGCAGTTGGACTTGGAGCGTGCTCACTTCCTAGTCACGCAGGCTTTTGATGAAGATGATAAAGGCAATGCGGAAGAAGCTATAGAGTTGTACACGGAAGCGGTGGAGCTCTGTTTGAAAACAGTATGTTAAGCTACAAGTTAACTTGGTGGAATTACGTGATGGTAAGGAATTCTTCCACTTACACAAGTGACTGACCCCTAAAGGCTGGCTTAAAAATGGAGTACCTGTATTTCTAAAAACTGTTCTTGAATCTTTTTTTTCCACTGGTTGTTTTTGTAATGTTTCTTCCAGTTGTTACGTTATTTAATGCTGTAAATTCATGGGGACTGGTCATTTGTGTGTTCTCACAGCCAGATTATACTAAGAAATACAAATATGCTGAAAATTGTCTTGTTAACTTTTGCACTAGAATGAATGCAATATTAAAAGAAATCAAAAACTATTAAAATTGAAGATGACTTGCTGATGTGTCAGCTATTTTATTTTCTGACTACATTAAAGGAAATAATTGTTGGGAATTTTTGTGTAGCATTTTCTGAAAGCATAACAGTCTCCTGCTGCCAAAACTGGTAAAAAATACTATTTGATTACTCAGTAGCTAACATTAAAGCTAGTATGAGAGAATTCAATTCACACTGAAGTTAATGGTAGAGTTAAATTGGCCTTTATGTGAATGATGACAAACATAATTACAGGTACTGCTTTTTTCTCTGAAGTCCAGTTGTCATAACTAACTCATTATAGGAAGAGCTCACCATCATAATGTAACTCCACCAAGTCTGTTTTTCTTTTTTCTCCTCTTTCCTTTCTGTAGTGTGAATATATATGGGTTGTTGGGAGGGAAATATTACCATTGCTATAGTAAGAGTAAAACCTTTGCTCTGAATTCTACTAAATGGTTTTAGGTAGACTTAAAAACCCTAGTGCTACAAGGTAACCAGATCAAGAGCTAGTAGAACTGCTCTAGTTTTTCTGCTTCAGCTGTTTAATCAAAACTGCTTTTGTCTATTATATAAACCATTGCATCAGCATATTGCTTTTGACTCTACTGTTTCTCCTTCTGTTGTGTTAGTACATGCACGTGCTACTTACATATATAGAAATCACTCAAATTATCTCATTAACAGTTGCTGTTACCTGATTCTTTTATTAGGTGCAGATACAGCTAACGTTTCTTTTAAAATTGACAGCACATTGGTCTGTTAAAATGACTGTAGGCTTTATCTTTCAAGGGGATCAAAAGGTACCTTCTCCCCAGGATAAAATATGGAAGGAACTCTGTCTTGAATCACTACTTCTATCTTGCTTTCTGCTTGCCATATTAGGTGGAGAGATCTGCTTCTTTCTTACCCTTGAAGCAGTAAGAGAGCAGCTGTGTCTATTCCTCGGTGTCTGTCTCCTAGATAGGTCTTCTCGTGTATCACACCCACTGCTTTCCTTCATACATCTTTCAAAGTCTTTTCCAACAAGGAACTCCTAAATGTAACTTATTAACAGATGGAAAAATGGTTGGAATGTTTCTAGTTTCATTTCTTAGGGTGAAAGTAGCTTGCCTTTTGTTTCCTCAATTCACATAAATGACCCAGGAGAATCAGTCAAGGTACAAAGCTTGAACCTGAAACCTGGTACTGCGTGTGACAAGAGAAGCCACGTTGTGCTTCCTGCAGATTATCTGTCTCTGCTAGCTGTGATTCACCTGTAAGGAAGAAAGTATAAACTGGTTACATGAGTGAACTGTCACAACCTGCTTTCCAACTGGAAGTAGAAGTTAGCACTCCTGATAACGGTTTTGGTGCCCATTGTAGATAATTTTATGCTTTACATGTGGAAAAACAAGAGTTTTAACTTGCAAGCAGGCTTTATCAATAAAAGTGAACATTCAAATGTATCTTTTCCTAAGTTACCATGATTATTTTTTACATACTTGTGGGGGAAAAAATGGCATACATTTTAGTTCAGTAGTGTACATAACATTTGTTGGTTTTTTTCTGTCCATAGTTTTAATATGGTTTTTTAAATAGCTTTTTTGTGTGTATGCAGTATTTCCCATGCCGAATAATGTTGAATAACACTTTCAGTCTGTGAAAATTTACTAGAATAGCAAACTAATATTCACTTACTTAGTACCCTTTTTATGTTGAGATAAAAACCACACATGCATATCTGTTTATTTCAAAGGAGGGTTGGGGAAAAAAATAGGTGGTATCTGTAATTTAAAAGCATGGAATTTCACAAACAGCTTAAAATCTGGATTTTCTTTGGATGTGTAGCTTTTTTGTTGTTTCTGTGTTTTGAATTTAAGGCTACAGAAACTTCAGAAGCAGGCCTGCAGTCAAAACTGAAACAACTGGCTCGGCAAGCATTAGATAGGTGAGTATTGCCACTGTTAGTACAGATATTAGCTATTGAGTGTCAGTGTACTCTCTGAGTTGAATTCTCAATCTACTATGTCTGTTCTGTACTGCAAAGCATAGGGATTCTGACCAGACCTAACTCAGAGTTTTCCTGGTAGATAGCTGCCAGCTGTTATCAGGTAGATGAGGTAGCTCTTGTGCTAACCCTCCAGAAATCTCATGCAGAATTAGGGAAGGGCTACGTATTTGTTAGTACCAGTGCACTGTTTCCATCTTCAGACAGATAAATCAGAGTACTCTACTACTGTTTTGGCTTTTATAAAAATACTGAATTCAGGTGAGTGCTAAGCCTGGGTGTCAGCATCTCTTTATTATGAAGACAGCTTCAAAACTGGGAAGTACTTGGTTTGAGGCAGCAATTTAATCATGTGGATAAATCTAGTGGACTAGAGTCTGTGTCTAAAACAAGTTGCATGAGTGTAAGGCCAATGTAACTCCTTTTTAATATGACAGAGAATAATGGACTGTGTTGGGCTGCTTCAGTATTAGCAGATTTCCAGTGCTTTTCAGTCTGTGTTCAAAAAAAATCCCACACTGATTTGCATGTGTGACTATCTCACAGTTTAATGCAGCAACAACAAAAAAAAGACGGCTCCTGAATATACAGTCTTCAGGCAGCTGAAATGCTGGATTTTAAGAATGGTTCTTTTTTCTGCTATAATAATTGCTAGTCAAATCCTAAAGTCTAAGAGAAAGCAAAGCAGTAGATAATGCTGAGACCAACATTGATGAGTTACTACTCTGATCCTGCCTCATGGGGGGAGCAGTTAGGAAATTATGTCCTGTCTGTGAATCACTCTTAAAGGGATTTTCTCTCTCTGGGTTTGTGGTCTTTTTCTGAGGTTTCAGATAACGAATGCTTACATAAATGCTGCTATTACTATTGTATTACAGGTGACAAAAACCTAATGAATTCTGCTGAAAATACCTTTTAATTGAATTGCAAATGCTATATTTTAATTGATTGTAGAACAGGAAAATAAAGAAATACTGGCATTGGTACTGAGTGATTTCTGATGCTTATCTTCTATTGATATTGTTCATAGGAAAAATGAATTGATTTTTCATAGGAGAAATGATATTGGTCAGCTTGAGCATCTGTTCATCCCTTTTAACAAATGTGAGAGCATGAGCAAGGAAATAAATGACTTACCAATAGCCATATTTTCATTATGATTGTACACAGAATGCATTTTTCTTTACTTTAGAGCAGAAGCACTGAAAGTATCAATGTCAAAGTCATCTCAGAAGGAGAAGTCAACTGCTGCTAAACCAAATCAGCCGGTCAGAACATTCTTTCCACTGGGACCTGACTTTTCTTTAAATGATAAACCACAGACAATCAGAGCAGTACAAGCTAGTGAATCTCAAGGTCAGAGGTACACTGCAGAGGAGATTGAAGTACTCAGGTGAGCAGAGGCCAAGTTTTTACAAAGTTTTATCAATTGCGCACACAACCTTTGTGCAGCTTGGACAGTAAATTGTTACACACCTATGCTTGAGATGTATAAACAGAGGCTTGGAAAAACACCACTTACAAACTCATTTGGTGCCATAAATTCTTGTATTCTCTACAGTAATGTAATCAGTGGTTTTTATTCACAGAGCACGTTTTCTAGAGCATGTTTAGAAGACAACTTGTAGCTGGCTGCCGGGAGTATTTTTCATAGCCGTATTTTTGTATGTTTGTACCTGATTGAGGTCATGAGAGATCTCACTCTCAGGTGCCCAGGTATGAGAATGTTTTTGTGTATGATACAGCTACTATTTCACAAGAAATTGAGAAAGCATATTATGCTTCAGGATTATGCCTTCTGTTATACTCAGTTCCTTTTGCTTTTGTTTTTATTATAGCTGCCATAATAGACATATTTTAATGAATCCGTAAAACCTTTAGGCAAGGTTGTGAATTTTGAAGACTATTAAATATATGTTAAAAAAAAAAAAAAAAAATCCGCTGTCTGATAAGGATTACAACCTTCTTCTTTCTCCCTACACAGTAAATAAGATTGTCACAGAGGTGATGTTCAGCACTGTCCAGGATTTGATCTTAAAACATTTAATCTGTTTATTTACTATAAGGACTTAAATGCACTAAGTAAGGATCTGGTCCTGAAGATAGAAATGTGCATGAGTTTGAGAAGTTGGAGACTTTTCAGACTCAATCTTTGAAAGATGATAGATAAGTTTGTAACTATATTTTTCTCTTACAACTTGCAGAAAGACTTCAAAAATTAATGGCATTGAATACGTCCCTTTCATGAGTGTTGATCTGAGGGAACGTTTTGCCTTCCCTATGCCGTTTTCGTAAGTGCTGTTCAATTATTGATGTTTCTTTGTTATTTTGAGTTCTTTCCAATAACAGTATTGTTGTATTTTCTCTTAAAATTGTTTAAGCAGGTTTTTAAGCATAATTTTGGCTGAGGTACTTAAATACTGCAACCTCATTTCTCCAGTCTGACCTTGGGACTGTTTAACGTAAGCTGATCCTGCTCTGCAGTGCCTTTACTGTTGTCCCTGCGAGCCTTCAAGAATATTCTGATTTGGCTTTTTGGAATACTGGGCTATGCTGGCAACTGGCTCCATTTCCTGACTCTATTGCCTACTGTTTTTAGTGCTCTGTCTCAGTTTTCCCACCTGCAAAATGAAGGTGGTAGCTGTCACCTCCCTAAAGGGCTGTTCAGAGGGAGAATGATAGAAAACTGTTAGATGCTTATGCATGAGCAGTGATGCAGGTTCACATTACATAGCCGTAATAGACAAGTCATCTGGTTGGTGTTTTTTCTTCAATTTTCTACTAAAAGCATGACAATCAGGTATACCTCAGTATTTTCTGATCTGAGGAAGCCTTTTATTAGTTCATCATATTGAATTAAAGGCAAGAATTTGGGTTTTTGGTGGGGTAGTTGGCTTTTTAGAATTCCTTTCTTCCTTTCAGTCTCGTGAAGGAAACTCTTGGGTTTTATTTCATGTTTTCAATATTTGCTGTTTTTTCCCCACCAAATCATCAACTTTGTTCTCTGAACTTGTTTTCCAGCTGTGTAATTGTTCTGTGCACATTTTGCACCATCTGTCAGATATATGTATGACTTGGGATGTCATGAAAAGCTTTTCTTTTGAAACTGTCTGTTATTTCTGCCTTTCTCTCTTAAATCTAGTGATAAATGTGGGAAGCTGCCATTATCCCCCAAACAGAAAGCAATGTTTGCCAAGTGGGTTCGGCCAGATGACATAACAAATAACCCTACGATGATTTATACTGTATCAAGTTTCAGCATAAAGCAGGTAAGTTGTTCCCAAAGAGAAACGTGCGCTGCTAGAGCACACTGCAGGGTATGAGACTTTCCAGAAGAGAAGAGGATTGCTTTTTCAAAAAGAAACCCCTAAATGAGAGAGCTTTTCATTGCTCTCTTGATGTTAATTTAATGATAGTACCACCTCAAATTCTGTGTGTTTTTTATTCATGAGAACGAACAAGTGCGTTAACAGTGGAAACACTGTTTTGGGAAGAAAGAGGTTAAGTGTGAGTGAATGACAAGATAGCTGCATTTACCTCTCATTGCCTTCAATAAATCTTTTCACTTACAGAGCAAGCAATGTTTCCTGCTTTTTTTTTTGAGTAACTTGGCTTCTCTCCATTTAAATCCTTTCACTATTGAAGGGAATCGCTACCTGACAATTTTCCTTTCTTTCCCACTCGACTCATTTTTCTTTGGTATCTAAATATTAGTAAACATCCTCGTTGTCATCTTTTCTTTACAGACAATAGTGTCAGATTGTTCCTTTGTGGCATCGCTAGCTATCAGTGCTGCTTATGAAAGACGATATAACAAAAAGTTGATTACAAGGTAAATAGCTGTTATTTTAAGATCATCAGGCTTAACACAGCTAAGCTTTTGCAGTAAGTTCTATTTAAATTGCTGTCTGTTAAGCTTATTCATGAGAAATATGTAAAAAAAAAAAAAAAAAAATTTAGTATGCTCTAGTTTTATCAGTTTTAATTGAGGTTCTCTATCGTACATTTGAGCACAGTAAAAGTTAGTGTTTGTTTCACCTTTATCTCCTTGGTATTTTTTTGTTTTTTCACTTCTAAAAGTGAAACTACTTTAAATGTGCTTTGAGAAGAGCAAATAGCCTGGAAGGCTTTGTTTTTAATAGAAACTTTACTTAGTGCTTTTAGGTTTGTTTCTTTGTTATGCCAACTGCTGTACAGGAAATAGTTGATCCTAAATCTTGCTGCAGAATGGTAACAACACTATCTCAATCCAACTTTAAGATGCATTCTGTGATAAATTTAGCATGCATTTGGCAGACTGTCTGCCAGGAGCCCATTGCCAGACAAGCGTGAGAATGTTATTTCTAGACCTATACTTGCTAGAAGTGAATGTGTATTCTTCATGTGCAAAGAGTTCTGTACCACCACAGTCTTGAAACCTTTGACTGTCATTCAGGCTAATACTGTATTTAATTAGAACTTGCATAACTTTGATACATTTAAAAGTGAGACAGATCTGCTTGTGTTGTTTCAGTTAGAGAAATTACTATATTATTCATGGGTTTTCTTATTCTGATTAGGAGAGAACTGCATCAGGAATAAGGTCTGAAAAATAAAATCTATTTAGACATCATTGCCACTTTTAAATTTGAGTGGCTTTTTCATGTAAAATTCCATATCTGTCTTTTAGTATATATTATAGAAATCCCACTTTTTATATTATCAGTGTACGTAGAGTCACTTATGTCACAATTTGTGTTGTATTTTTTTAACAGTATCATTTACCCTCAGAATAAGAAAGGAGAACCAGAATATAACCCATGTGGCAAATACATGGTGAAACTTCATATCAATGGCGTACCTAGAAAGGTAAATGGTTTGGGGGGAACTTAATACTGTTACTGTTAAAATCATATATTTTAAAAGCTGATGACCAAAGATTTTTTGTAGAGAGAGGAGATCCCTGAAGATAAATGGTAGAGCTTTATAAACTCACAAACGTTGTTTTCTTAGTGCAGTAAATAAGGGTATAAAATAAAATATTGTAGCAGTCGCTATTGCAGTTCATTTTGAATGATCGTTGTTTGTGGGAGTTCAAAAATCCAGTGGCTGTGTTCATAGAGAAGGGGATGTGCTCAAATGTTATTAAATGCTGAGATACAACCTCTGGGTTAGGAAGTCTTTAGTAGCAAAATCCTGGAATCTGAATGACTGCTAGAGGGAAGTATCACCCAAGTGCTTCCCCTGCTCTCCATGTTCTCCAGTATATCTCCCGATGGCTGTTTTTTGGTAGGATGAGTGGCTGTGTTCTGCAAGAAGGATTATCCGTTCTTGCACAAATAGGATTTGACATGAAAATGTGCTGTCTCAGTAGTGCATTGGTAATAGACGAATGGCTGTGTGAAATACCTGTGCTGGGAAATCGTTTCAGACCATGATGAGTAATAATCTATACTAATGGGAAGTATAGTCTACACAATTTAAACAAGAAATGTAAATGCTTTTGCAACTGCTACTTTGATACTTCTTACTTTCTAGAGAAAAGAAACATAAATTTGGAACTAGGGACTTTGAAAGTGATGTGACATGCATTTTTATCTTTTATAGATCAATGACTGTAATTCCTCTACTGCGTTCTGAGCACCATCTATGTTCTTTTTCCTAATTAGTTGAGGGAAATTGTTAGGCCTTTCTCTACTCTTTCTAATATTGACAGTCATACTGAGCTTTTCCAGCTGGTGTTAAATACTTGACAAGCAAGTTGTGTCGTAACCTCCCCTTCCTAAAGAGCAAACCAAGGCAGATGCTCACAGGTCACCCAGTGATGGTGTAAGAGAGCTAGCAACAGAACTACTTGTATCAATCAGAGGCTTGCCCTATAGTGAGCAGGTGTCCTCATCTGGAAAAGTGGTCAGATCTGTGTCTTGAAAGCCATGTATTACTAAGAGTTAGGTTTTGTTATCTTTTTTTTAAAATACTTCCAGAGTACTTTATTAGCTCTAAGGTATTTTTTTATTTTGCGCAGGTGATCATAGATGACCAGTTACCTGTTGATCATAATGGGGAACTTCTCTGCTCTTATTCTAACAATAAGAATGAATTGTGGGTATCACTAATAGAAAAGGCTTACATGAAGGTCATGGGAGGATATGATTTTCCTGGATCAAATTCTGTAAGTACTAGATTATTTCTAATAAAAATTAGATAATCACTGTCAAGTTTCCTCATTTCTTCTAGTGAAATCAGAATGAAATGCTTGGGGAGGTAAGCATTGGATTTCTTCTATGTTTTGTTTTAATTTTTCTTCCTATCACAAATGTACTTAACTCTGCTTAAGTATGTCAGACTTCATGGGCGGAGTTAAACTTGCTGTACTAACTGTAGGACTGAGACTTAAGGTTGGAAAGTATATGCTTTATATTGACCCTAGATGAAAGTTAGGAGCAAACTCATAAATTCTTTGCCTCTACCTGTATCTGTAATGCAGATTTTTAGTTTCTAACTGTCATTCTATGAACAGCATGATTCTCTTCTCCCTTGTTAGGCAGAGGAGCCAGCTAGGAAAGGAGCAGGCTGAAATACTCTGTGTTTATGGAGGGAACAAGTACTGTGATATAGGAAAGCTTATGTTCCACTCGTTTATATGAGTATGTATCAGGTTCCTATAGTGTGGTTACTTAATAGGCAGCCCTAATGCTGCAGCCAGGTTGTTGACATGGAAACTCTTCTTTCAAAGAGTCTGGACTATTTGAGCCCAAATACTCTTCATTCATTACCTAGAAAGGATTTCTGATTTTTCATTCGAACTTATTAAATTTAACAGTGTGTCTTTATTCCATTCTAGTTGATGTCTTGATAATTGTATTCTTTGTGGATGTGATAGGTAGTTATCACCTTCAGAAATGTGATTATTGAGATAAATGTGGCCTTGTGTAAGGGCAAAATGTGGCATACATTTTTATGTTATGTTTATGTCAGTGGAGGTCTGCTTTGTTCTGCAAAACAATGCCGAAGAATCAGAATAGCTGTTCTACTTGCATTGTCCTCCTCTAACTTGCTGTCTGGAAAAACAGCTTGACATTCGACATTTCATCTCCACCCCCTCTGTTCTCCACTATATCACAGCTTCCTTGTCTAATCAGGGTTACTTATTGTCTGTGTTGTATTTGCAGTTTGGTGGGTGGGAATTTTTGCAGTGCTGTTTGTGGACTCTTCAAGCCTTGATAGTCTGCTTTTCCTTTGAGGCGCTCAAAGCAGGAGGGGAGGAAGCAATATTTCAAGGAGATGAAATAAGGAGATTAAAGCCTCTTTTTACTGAAAAGCATGACAGTGTCAGCCTTACCAAAAAGAATATTAAAAAACTCTGAAACGCTGAGCCTTAGTAGTAAAACGTAAATAATTTAAAATGCATATATAATAGCAAGATTCCAAGTAGTTCTTCTGAGACCGTACTTTAGAATTCTATCAATCAAAGAAAGAAATAGAAGGCAACATAGAACTGACAGGACTTTTCTAATGCTTTCATACCTCTCAAGTTTCAGTTCTTCCTCAGTTCATTTTTGAATTTCATATTGTCTTACTCTTGAGTCTTTATATGTAGAGCTATTGTAATATATAGAGCTATTGTATCTTTGGTTTCTTTCAAGGCGCTTTTATGGTTATCTATTACGATTTTTTTCTGAACGCTTGTATTTCAGAACATCGATCTCCATGCGCTGACTGGTTGGATACCTGAAAGAATTGCTATGCACTCTGACAATCAAGCTTTTGATAGAGATAGCACTTTCAGGATGCTCTATCAGAGGTAGAAGTTTGTTCTTCCTTAACTAATTAAAATGCTTGCTCTGTAGTAGTTGGATTACCAATTTACAGTCACGCAGATCCCTCAACAGAATCTTGGTGCTACTGCAAGTTGTGGTTTGTATAACTTCCGTGTGCTCTCTGGAAGAAGAAAAAGTTATGTCTTGGTGACTTCAATAGAAGTGTAAGATACTGTGGAAATTTTTTCTTCCCATTTGATGGGGAAGATAAAAACAAAACAAAAAACCCAGCCTATTTCTTGATGAAGAAAATAAACTGTAGAGTCAGAGAAGAGCAGATGAGAACCACTGTACAGTTTAAGACTTTAAAAAGCAGAAGGAAATATAGGAAGAGTATCCCCCAGAACTTGACCTTCTGTCCCTAGCAAGCAGATCAGTATGGTATTCTTAATCATATCATAAAATCTTGATTATTATGTTCCAGTTGTAAATCTGGAGGAGCAGCAGAAAACTTGGTCTGAAGATCAGGATCACAGTTTCAGTACTATCGTAATACAATTCTACTTACAGTGAAAGATACAGCTGTAAAGTAAATGTCAGCTAGCAAGTACTTAGATTTATTTCACAACTGTTCTGTGCGACCAGTTCCTTTTGTATTCCAAGGCAGTAGAAGGGGGATATTCTGTTGACAGTAGGAGCTCCGTCCTTGATGGGAGAGTGGCATTATTTCTATAGTGCTTTTTCAGTAGTTTAGGAACTTGCACTTGACTGTCAACAGCTTTTCAGATGGATGTTCTGACAAGCACAAGCAGAAACCTAGGATTGATTTTTATTTATTTCAAGTTTGGGAAGCCCCATCAAAATCCTGGGGTCAGTAGAGTTAATTCACTGTATGCAGTGATTTGACTAAGTGTTGATGAAACCATTTCTGTGTTCAGCTGAAGATCTGTGAGGAGTATTTTTAATAGATGACAGATTGAATTTTAGAATGACAAATGCTTGTTTTTATGTTATAATGATAACCGTTTATTTCACGTGCAGCCTGTACTTAAATACTGGAAGAAAATAGTTCTGTTTTCTGAAGTGTCTTCAGGTGTGATTTCTGCTTACAATAAACAACCTGTATTCCTATGAAGTAGGATCATACAGTGTACGAACATACTATTAACAGTATCTGTCAAATGTTAGTTTGCAGCTGTTAAAAATAGCTTAATTAAAATGTTACCTCTTTCTTTTAAACAGATTTCATAAGGGAGATGTCCTTATCACAACAGCAACAGGCGTGATGTCTGAAGAGGAAGGAGAAAAATGGGGTTTAGTTCCAACCCATGCCTATGCTGTCTTGGATATAAGAGAACATAAGGTACCAAGTAAAACTGAACTTCTTTTTCAGATACCAGCTTGAAACCCTTGTCTAAGATGGATTGCTGCTGATTTTTAGTTTGTCTTGAGCTTTATTGGGAGATTCTGGAAGGCTTAATGATGCTGGTCACTATTCCATGTTCATATAAATAGAAAAATAACCTTGATAATATGAATCCAGCAGTTTTCTGTTTTTTTCAGGGGCTTAGATTCCTCCAGCTGAAAAATCCATGGAGCCACTTACGTTGGAAGGGACGATACAGTGAAAATGACACAAGAAGTTGGACCCCAGATTTACAAAAATACTTGAACTTTGATCCAAGAACAGCTCAGAAAATAGACAATGGTAATAAGGCATAAAAAGTCACTATATGTTCAAATAATGCAGACCCTGGTGTTTTATCCCTGCAGAATTTTGGAAGGAAACACTTAAGCACAAGAAACAGGTGGAGTAAGTGAGGAGACCCTTTTGTTTAATGCCACTTCATTTTGACAGCAGTATGCATCCAAGTCCAATAGATTTTACTATTTCATTATGAACTTCATGCAGTATGTAAGAATAGCAGTATGTAAGAATAGCAGTCCTGGCTTTTGGTGGTTAGGAGAGATTAGCTCATTATTTACATAGATCCATTCAGTAAGGAATTAGTGAATCTGTAGAGTCCAGTAGTTAAAATTTATATGAAGTTACATTAACAGTTTCAAGGAAGTTATTTTTCTGACTGGATTTACCTACTGATTTTCTAGTCTCAATGTGTAGCTGTTCTAACTGTATTTTTCTAGTGCTGCAAGACCTGTGAGTGCCAGTATCAGAGACCTGTCTGAGAGTTCATTTCATCAGGAATCTGTCAGTTTGTGGGTGATGGTGTTGGTTGGAGTTACAACTAAGCGAGCTATAGAGTGTTAAAATAATTACACAAGAATTGTAAAGATGAAGCAGATGCAGGGTGCTAAAGCAAGTCCCATAATGAAGTACCTTAGGAATACATTTCAGGATACTTAATTGAATACTTCACTGTGTTGCTGAACTGGTTTGTTGAACTGGGATAACCCATCTTATATTTTTTTTTCAGAAACTTAGGAAAGAATAAGGTATCAATTAGTGATGTCCTTATTGGATAGAACAGAGGTTCTCTCCTGCCTTCTGATTAGTGCTTGAGAATGAAAAATGTCTTGACAGCTTTAGAAAGTACCCAATGTTAGAGATAAGCAGAGATTCTAACTAACTTGTTAAACCAAGAAAGACTTGTTTGCTTTGTGGGTTAAGTTTAACGTCAGGAATGTTGGCAGTGCAGATGTTACTACTCTGTTTCATATAAATGTGGGGTTTATATCAGCTGTATTTGCCTGAAAAGAGACTTTTGAAAAATGAGTAAATTCAACGTTTCTGGTGAGCAAACAATAACTGCAATTCCTTTTTAGGGATTTTCTGGATTGCCTGGGAGGACCTGTGCCAGTACTATGATGTTATTTATTTGAGTTGGAACCCAGGTCTTTTCAAAGAATCTACGTGTATTCACAGGTTGGTCCAAGAGAAAAACGTTTGTGTCAATATAACGCTGAATGCCTTGATGAGGTGTTTCCTTTCATCCATTTATTTCTCACTGCTGAAGAGGTTGGGCTCAAGAGCATGGTTGGAGTCTATCTTTACAATTCTAAATTCTGAGCCCAGGCTTTTGAGTTTTTCCATAACACTATTGAAACTCCTGTGACCTTTGTGACGATACTGTGGACCTAAGGTTGTGTAAGTGGATGCTGACCTCAGTACCACATCTCTATATTGGAATAGAAATCAGATTTTTGCACAGTCGGTGTTAGTTTACTCAGTCACTAGGTAGTGCTTCAGTGACCTGACTTTTACTTGGAATTCATTTTACTGGGCAGTTCCAAGCCATTTGTGCAGTGCATGTTGTCTTTACAAGGTGTGTTTGCTCATGTCTTAGGAGTCAAGTCCATTTCTCACCAATTGTATGTTATCTTCTTTAGCCATCAATTTATTTCTTTATTTGAACACGATACCTGTCTTTCTCCTAGTATTCATCTCATTCAATCTTTTTCTAACCCAGTTAGAAGACAAGTGCCTCTGTTTCTGGAAGTGAGGGTTTATTTGTCTCTCTGCTGCAGTATACTATGCTTCACTCCTGCTTCCACACGGCTTCTGTATGTGTTAGCTCTGCATGAGCTCCATCATCAGTAGTACAACTTCTCAATTTGTCTGTAAAGGCTCCATCCACCTTTGTGTTCAGACTAATTTCAGAAAGTGCTGTCATGTAGCAAGATGAGCTCTGAGATGAACATACACATTCAATCATCTTCTACTCTGTATTTCCTTGTATTATTAATGATTGTCGTACCTCTGTGCAGGGCAGTGCCTGGCACGATGACAACTGCCATAAATAATGGCGTAATAACAGAGATAAATTGAAGCTTAGTTAATAATGCAGCCATTCACAAATGCTATTCAGTTCAAAGGGGTGGGAAGAAGTCAATGACACAAATAGCTTTATCTATTTCTGTTCCCAGTGTGTCACGCTTTGTGTTGTCATCAGCACTTTTTCCCCCATGTTTTCCTTGTCAAGACAGTTCCTGAGGCAGATTTTGTAATAGGGTACCTCAAGGTACCAGGCACCTTTCCAAACATTAAGCAGATTGTTATTCAAAAATTTACCTGAATAGAAGTCTGCAGGGAAGGGGGGGAAAAAAAGCCAGCTTCTGGACATAACAGCTCATATGAAGCATCCTACAGTTAGAGAAATCTCTTTGTTTTCAAAACTGAACTGATGACGTGTCTGCATTGCTCCTAGTACTTGGGATGCTAAGCAAGGCCCAGTGAAGGATGCCTACAGCCTGGCCAACAACCCGCAGTACAAGCTGGAGGTGCAGTGCCCACAGGGTGGAGCTGTGGTCTGGGTGCTGCTGAGTAGACACATCACGGATAAGGTGGGAGTTCTCTCCTTGTGCTTTCCACATTCTGAGCTCTGTAGTATCTGTGATGTAGCATATTACTGCCTATATTTACATGTTCCAGGTATGTGTGCATGGATATGTATAAACTTTAAATTCAGCAGTACGGATGCCTGCTTACAAGATGGTTGAGATAGACCTAGTGTAAAAATTGAGTGAGGGGATTCTATCCCACCATAAGAGTACCAAAGTAATTCTAACTCCCAAGGGCCTGAACTTTTTTCAGTTAAATTAGTGGTACTTGGTTTAATTCAGACACTTTAAAAAGGTAAACGCAACTATTGGACCATAGCCTGTGGTGATCAAAAGAGTGGGAGAATGTGTTTGATTTAGATTAAATGTTAGTTATAGAAGCTTGTAACTCCATTTGTGTTTTTTATAGGATGACTTTGCACACAATAGGGAATTTATTACAATGGTTGTATACAAGACTGATGGCAAAAAAGTGTACTATCCAGGTTAGTATACCTCAACTGTCTAAAAAGATGATGCTTAAGAATAAATGAATGCTTGCAGAGTTTTGTGGGAAAGAGAGGCACAGTTTGTTTTAATGCTGCAAAGCTCATTCTATGAAGTCAGTCTTCTGATGTAGTCATTCAGCCCTTTGACAGTCTTAACAGACTGCATGGAAGGAATAAACCAAGCTGTATGTGCTTAAGATCTTAACCCTACTTGATTTTTGGAGCTTTATTGCAGCTNACAGTGTACGAACATACTATTAACAGTATCTGTCAAATGTTAGTTTGCAGCTGTTAAAAATAGCTTAATTAAAATGTTACCTCTTTCTTTTAAACAGATTTCATAAGGGAGATGTCCTTATCACAACAGCAACAGGCGTGATGTCTGAAGAGGAAGGAGAAAAATGGGGTTTAGTTCCAACCCATGCCTATGCAGTCTTGGATATAAGAGAACATAAGGTACCAAGTAAAACTGAACTTCTTTTTCAGATACCAGCCTGAAACCTTT
The DNA here is from genome assembly GCA_016647715.1 of Pavo muticus. Lineage (NCBI taxonomy): Eukaryota > Metazoa > Chordata > Aves > Galliformes > Phasianidae > Pavo > Pavo muticus. The sequence goes on along the minus strand of JACDJE010000018.1, from coordinate 4,275,464 downwards.
GTCTAAGATGGATTGCTGCTGATTTTTAGTTTGTCTTGAGCTTTATTGGGAGATTCTGGAAGGCTTAATGATGCTGGTCACTATTCCATGTTCATATAAATAGAAAAATAACCATGATAATATGAATCCAGCAGTTTTCTGTTTTTTTCAGGGGCTTAGATTCCTCCAGCTGAAAAATCCATGGAGCCACTTACGTTGGAAGGGACGATACAGTGAAAATGACACAAGAAGTTGGACCCCAGATTTACAAAAATACTTGAACTTTGATCCAAGAACAGCTCAGAAAATAGACAATGGTAATAAGGCATAAAAAGTCACTATATGTTCAAATAATGCAGACCCTGGTGTTTTATCCCTGCAGAATTTTGGAAGGAAACACTTAAGCACAAGAAACAGGTGGAGTAAGTGAGGAGACCCTTTTGTTTAATGCCACTTCATTTTGACAGCAGTATGCATCCAAGTCCAATAGATTTTACTATTTCATTATGAACTTCATGCAGTATGTAAGAATAGCAGTATGTAAGAATAGCAGTCCTGGCTTTTGGTGGTTAGGAGAGATTAGCTCATTATTTACATAGATCCATTCAGTAAGGAATTAGTGAATCTGTAGAGTCCAGTAGTTAAAATTTATATGAAGTTACATTAACAGTTTCAAGGAAGTTATTTTTCTGACTGGATTTACCTACTGATTTTCTAGTCTCAATGTGTAGCTGTTCTAACTGTATTTTTCTAGTGCTGCAAGACCTGTGAGTGCCAGTATCAGAGACCTGTCTGAGAGTTCATTTCATCAGGAATCTGTCAGTTTGTGGGTGATGGTGTTGGTTGGAGTTACAACTAAGCGAGCTATAGAGTGTTAAAATAATTACACAAGAATTGTAAAGATGAAGCAGATGCAGGGTGCTAAAGCAAGTCCCATAATGAAGTACCTTAGGAATACATTTCAGGATACTTAATTGAATACTTCACTGTGTTGCTGAACTGGTTTGTTGAACTGGGATAACCCATCTTATATTTTTTTTTCAGAAACTTAGGAAAGAATAAGGTATCAATTAGTGATGTCCTTATTGGATAGAACAGAGGTTCTCTCCTGCCTTCTGATTAGTGCTTGAGAATGAAAAATGTCTTGACAGCTTTAGAAAGTACCCAATGTTAGAGATAAGCAGAGATTCTAACTAACTTGTTAAACCAAGAAAGACTTGTTTGCTTTGTGGGTTAAGTTTAACGTCAGGAATGTTGGCAGTGCAGATGTTACTACTCTGTTTCATATAAATGTGGGGTTTATATCAGCTGTATTTGCCTGAAAAGAGACTTTTGAAAAATGAGTAAATTCAACGTTTCTGGTGAGCAAACAATAACTGCAATTCCTTTTTAGGGATTTTCTGGATTGCCTGGGAGGACCTGTGCCAGTACTATGATGTTATTTATTTGAGTTGGAACCCAGGTCTTTTCAAAGAATCTACGTGTATTCACAGGTTGGTCCAAGAGAAAAACGTTTGTGTCAATATAACGCTTAATGTCTTGATGAGGTGTTTCCTTTCATCCATTTATTTCTCACTGCTGAAGAGGTTGGGCTCAAGAGCATTGTTGGAGTCTATCTTTACAATTCTAAATTCTGAGCCCAGGCTTTTGAGTTTTTCCATAACACTTTTGAAACTCCTGTGATCTTTGTGACTATACTGTGGACCTAAGGTTGTGTAAGTGGATGCTGACCTCAGTACCACATCTCTATATTGGATTAGAAATCAGATTTTTGCACAGTTGGTGTTAGTTTACTCAGTCACTAGGTAGTGCTTCAGTGACCTGACTTTTACTTGGAATTCATTTTACTGGGCAGTTCCAAGCCATTTGTGCAGTGCATGTTGTCTTTACAAGTTGTGTTTGCTCATGTCTTAGGAGTCAATTCCATTTCTCACCAATTGTATGTTATCTTCTTTAGCCATCAATTTATTTTTTTATTTGAACACGATACCTGTCTTTCTCCTAGTATTCATCTCATTCAATCTTTTTCTAACCCAGTTAGAAGACAAGTGCCTCTGTTTCTGGAAGTGAGGGTTTATTTGTTTCTCTGCTGCAGTATACTATGCTTCACTCCTGCTTCCACATGGCTTCTGTATGTGTTAGCTCTGCATGAGCTCCATCATCAGTAGTACAACTTCTCAATTTGTCTGTAAAGGCTCCATCCACCTTTGTGTTCAGACTAATTTCAGAAAGTGCTGTCATGTAGCAAGATGAGCTCTGAGATGAACATACACATTCAATCATCTTCTACTCTGTATTTCCTTGTATTATTAATGATTGTCGTACCTCTGTGCAGGGCAGTGCCTGGCACGATGACAACTGCCATAAATAATGGCGTAATAACAGAGATAAATTGAAGCTTAGTTAATAATGCAGCCATTCACAAATGCTATTCAGTTCAAAGGGGTGGGAAGAAGTCAATGACACAAATAGCTTTATCTATTTCTGTTCCCAGTGTGTCACGCTTTGTGTTGTCATCAGCACTTTTTCCCCCATGTTTTCCTTGTCAAGACAGTTCCTGAGGCAGTTTTTGTAATAGGGTACCTCAAGGTACCAGGCACCTTTCCAAACATTAAGCAGATTGTTATTCAAAAATTTACCTGAATAGAAGTCTGCAGGGAAGGGGGGGAAAAAAAGCCAGCTTCTGGACATAACAGCTCATATGAAGCATCCTACAGTTAGAGAAATCTCTTTGTTTTCAAAACTGAACTGATGACGTGTCTGCATTGCTCCTAGTACTTGGGATGCTAAGCAAGGCCCAGTGAAGGATGCCTACAGCCTGGCCAACAACCCGCAGTACAAGCTGGAGGTGCAGTGCCCACAGGGTGGAGCTGTGGTCTGGGTGCTGCTGAGTAGACACATCACGGATAAGGTGGGAGTTCTCTCCTTGTGCTTTCCACATTCTGAGCTCTGTAGTATCTGTGATGTAGCATATTACTGCCTATATTTACATGTTCCAGGTATGTGTGCATGGATATGTATAAACTTTAAATTCAGCAGTACGGATGCCTGCTTACAAGATGGTTGAGATAGACCTAGTGTAAAAATTGAGTGAGGGGATTCTATCCCACCATAAGAGTACCAAAGTAATTCTAACTCCCAAGGGCCTGAACTTTTTTCAGTTAAATTAGTGGTACTTGGTTTAATTCAGACACTTTAAAAAGTTAAACGCAACTATTGGACCATAGCCTGTGGTGATCAAAAGAGTGGGAGAATGTGTTTGATTTAGATTAAATGTTAGTTATAGAAGCTTGTAACTCCATTTGTGTTTTTTATAGGATGACTTTGCACACAATAGGGAATTTATTACAATGGTTGTATACAAGACTGATGGCAAAAAAGTGTACTATCCAGGTTAGTATACCTCAACTGTCTAAAAAGATGATGCTTAAGAATAAATGAATGCTTGCAGAGTTTTGTGGGAAAGAGAGGCACAGTTTGTTTTAATGCTGCAAAGCTCATTCTATGAAGTCAGTCTTCTGATGTAGTCATTCAGCCCTTTGACAGTCTTAACAGACTGCATGGAAGGAATAAACCAAGCTGTATGTGCTTAAGATCTTAACCCTACTTGATTTTTGGAGCTTTATTGCAGCTGCAAAAAGGCCATGTGTGTCTTATTCCAAGAAAGATAGTAGATCTGAGACTGAGGAAGTAAAGGTAATGCTCATGTAACAGGTAATAGTAGCTTTTAAAGTTCTTCTGAACAAAGAGTGGAATTCTTACTTTTTTGGGGTTGGTTTGTTTTGTTTTTGCATTGGAATAGCTGATAATGGTTGTGGGGATCATCTCTAGTCTTGTTCAGTGTACTCTGCCAACCAGTTTGCCTGGAATCCAAGCCGTTTTTCTGTAGAAAACATGCACTGAGACCTTCCCAAAACATCAGGTTTTGCAGGAGCTGATCTTGTTAAAGAATTTGCTTGTCCTTACTGCCCAAGATGTGCTTGTGATGCTGTTAGTTGTAGCAGTGCTTATTTTATACGTGTGTTATACTGAAAACATTTCAGGTCAGCAAAGAGTACACTTCTGGATGGAACTGTTCTGCTGTGCTTGAAAAAAACAGTTTTCCAGCAAGACTGTTAAGGAGAGCTGGATGATTTGTCTGTTTTGTCTTGATAACCAAACTCTTTCATAAACTTTTAATCTCACGAGCTCAAACTAATTTGAAACCTTTTTGCATGGAAATAGATTTGTCAAGCTGCAGTTTTATTTTTACCATCTGTTAAAATGAGGTTAATCCTTTGGCACTGAGACAAGGATTTCCCATTCCTAAGCTTCTTGTTGTTTTATGTTAATCCTTTCCCTTCTCCCATGTTGCTCTGTGGAAGAAAACAAAGGACCTGATCCTGGGTCTATTGAAGTAATTGGTTAGACTCTTCTCTGCTTCACTAAAATTGAAAGAATTCTGGAAATAACCAATTAGAGACCAGATAACAAATTGCATTGTGTAATTGTAAAAGAAAAACGTTTGGGATGCTTATAATGAATACTGGATTTGTATTGTGTAGCAACCTTAAGAGAGAGAGATGGAGATGTGTTTTTGTTTCTCAAAGACATGAACATGTTGCGGAGTCTTGTCTACCAACTGCAGCTGCCCTGTCAACGAGAAGGGAGCTTCTCTAACAGACTTCTCATAGATTTTTATAGAGTGCTCAAACGTTCCTTATTTTTCTCTTTAAATTTCAGCATAATCACAGCAGGACTCCTTTGAACAGAGATGGTGAGAGCTGGACAAATAGTTCTCTCAAGTCATTTAAGCTGTACTTTCAAGAGCAGAATTTGTCCTGTCATGTGTGATGTACATCTTCAGAAAATGATAGTTGCTCTTACCTGTCCTTGCTTTCTGTGAGCAAATCTTGAGGCTTCTTTCTTCTGAAAGCACTCAAGTCTGCTTGTAGTCTAAACATAGTACCTGACTCCCAAGGGCCTGAACTTTTTTCAGTTAAATTAGTGGTACTTGGTACCATGACTCTCCAGGCAGAATTCACTGATTATAAATAGCTGGGGGGTTTCTTTGACTGGGAGAAGTGTTCGTTCTTTTCTTTTTCAGCTGATCCTCTTCCATATATTGATGGCATTCGGATCAACAGTCCTCATTATCTGACCAAGATAAAGCTGACCTCTCCAGGGACCCATACATTTACGTTAGTGGTGTCTCAGTATGAGAAACAAAACACTATCCATTACACCATCAGGGTATGTACTGTTGGTTTCATAACGAATGCAAATAAATATACTGCAAAGTGTCCTTTATTTGTTAATGTGATGAATGAGCACACTTCTGGGTCCACGCTACTTTGGGGAGGGAGGCTATGAATGATGGAGCGGAATCACTGGATCACCTGCTTGATAACGTTCTCTGTTGTAGCTGAGACAGTATAGGGTGTCAGTACAATACAGTGGTTGTGGGGAAGAGTGGTTGTGGGGAACTCCTTTCCCATCAGCCACTACCTTTTCTTTTCCTCTGAAATGCCTTCTGATAAGAGATGGGCTCCAGTGACCTCTTTCTGTCTTACCTAAGTACTAAAGCTGCATTTCCTTTGTGGTTGTTTTTAAAGCATATAAATAGAGCAAGTATCTAAAAAATATTTGTAGGCAGTTCTGCTTTTTTTTTTTTTCTTTTAATATGTCATGAGAAATGCCAGATGAATGTGTGACCACCTCCTGCTTTTACCACACAGGTGTATTCCTTGTGCAAGTTTACCTTTTCCAAGATTCCTACACCTTACACCATTTCCAAACGGGTAAAGAATTTTTGAGTTACTAAGTAATTGTTCTGTTGTGGTCTTTCTGTATTTGAGATGTACATGGTTTCTAAGTATAATTTTCCACTAATGTCCAGAAATGCCAGTTTAGGCTGTCTTCTCAAAAACTAAACTTCTCTAATAAAGGAGGTCAACTAGAGCTTAATCTAAGCATACCTAGTGCAAGACCAACCCTGTGCTTAGGTTGCATATAGCTTGCCAAAGAATTAGCTGCTTTAAGTATTGTTCATAACAACAAGAAAGCCTTTGGTAGCTGGCTGACTCTTCATACTAGTAAGGATAGTGCTTAACTTTTATCAGCATGAGAGTCCTATTCAATATATAAGCTGTATCTTCATCATAGAGAGTGTTACAGCTGTACTGGTGCAGATACAAAATAAATCCTTTGTAGAACAGACTGACCTTTGGAGTAACAACCCGTGCCCTAATATGTAAGGAGTGTGCAGAGTGTTTCTCACTTTCCTTTGATAAAGTGCACGATTTTCTTCCAAAATTTTGGGCATGATGGGGCATAAGCAGCTGAGGCAGAGCAAAGGCACCACTACCGAGACTGACAAATGGACTTACTTAGGATGGTCGCAATACCTTACAGGTCTTCAATTTTGCTAAGATATCTCAAAGGTCTGTAATCACTAGGGTAAGCACTCGTGCTGTCAAATAGGAATAAGACAGTATACAGATGGTGTGTTTCATATAGAAATGCTTCCTGAGAGTGAAGCAGCAGCAGGTGGTAAGAGCAAATACTTGGCTAAAATAAGTGAGAAGCCCAGGTGGTCTGGAGGCTGCATGTTGCTGTTGTTATTGTCCTTGAATCTCACCAGCTCAGGAGCACAGTAAGTAGCTAGAGAGATTCCTGGGAACAATGTGACCATATCCTCAATTGTTCCAGAAACCACTGTCGCTTTTAGCTCTAAAAAACTGAGCTTAGTTTGGAAGAATGGTTTAAGAAGTAAAAAATGCACCAGGATGACATGCCTGCTTAAGACATGTCATCTGTTTTATGCTGTGTTAGTTTAAAAAGAGAATTAAGTACGTGGAGGCCTCCTGTTAACTGTTTGAAGATGGGTGTCTAGTGTTCAAACAAAAGGCATGTTTTATCTGTCTGTGGCTGGCTCTGTCTAAATGATTAAATACATAAGGCTAGTTGCCTGTTTAATGCTTGTTTGGTAACTGTATTGCAGTCATTGCATTTAAAGACAAGCAGGTAATTAATTCATAATTTACCAGCCAAAGAAAGTGCTGTTGAGATGGCTTGTACCAAAGTTGGGTGGTCATCTGTTGTACTAGCCCAGCTGTTGTGGGATTCCTGGAGGAAAGCACAATCGAGGTAGAAAAGGCCTGGAAATTCACAGCAGCCTCAGGCTGTGTGGTGGAGAAAGAAATCCCCATTGCTTTCCTGACTTGTCATGTTTGAGGGTTTTGGACACTGAGTAGAGAAACTAAATCACAGGAAAAATTGTTGATCCCTGCTGGTTTCACAGAGAGGGGAGGGAAGTAACATACAGGGACTGCAGCTCAGCTATAACTGTGCGAATGCCTGGCATGTCTTAGAACTTTCATGTAATGACTAGCAGGAAGAACTTGCAAACAGATGGCCCGTTTCTTAAAATCCGAGCAACATTCTGTCTCTTGTATTTCTTTGTCCTTTTGGAGTCTGTCCTTATGGATATCTTGGTTGTCTCAGTAGTGCTGCTTCTCAGAGTGCACTGTGGTGAATGGGCAGTGCTGCGGGGAGAGATGTCCAAAGCAAAGGCTACAACACCAGTAGTGTTGTACTTATGCTGTTTTTGTTTCTCATTTAGCACAACAAAGGAGGCTTGTTGTTTTGGTTGTGTTTTCTGGAGGAAAGGTCAGGGAAAACAGCAACAAAAAAACCTGCACAGTTCAGCAGCTCCAGGATAGATGGGAATAAAGATCCTTCATTAGGTGTGATCCTCTGTAGTCAGAAGCAGCTACCTGGTATTTATGAGCTGAATAATATTACCTTTATAAGGGATCTAAGGCTTTGAGTCAGGTAGTTAAACTGAATCTGATCAGAGTCAGGTAGTTCAACTTTCTGAATCTAATCACATTGTGACTTTCACTTACTCTTTAAGGATTCCAAGATTGCTGTAGTCAGTGACAACTGAAGTGAGAGGCGCTTCAAGTCTTGTATTGCTTATCTATACACAAATTCTCAGGATATAAAATATTTTCTGTATTTTTGACTTTTTAGGTTAATGGACAATGGAAAGGTCACAGTGCTGGAGGATGTGGAAACTTCAGAGACAGCTACAAAAATAACCCCATCTATCAATTCCAGCTGGACAAGAGTGGGCCATTACTAATTGAACTGCGTGGACCAAGGTTTGTCATACGTGCTTCTCTACACAGTGAGAGTATCATTCACTAAGGATAAGTTGTCAGAGTCCTCCAAGGGGTGGGCCAGAGAGAAGGTATGGGAAGCAGCTATACTAAGCTTTATATTAAGTAGGTGTAGTGCTGTTTGCTTCTAACCTTGCTATCAATAGTGATTTAAACCTGCATTCTTGCTACTGAGGAAGTCCTTGACAAGGATCTTTGAGGGAAGCAGGAGCCTTCTTTTATATTAGTTTTGGGGTGTGACTAGAGCTAGGTATTGTGAAGCAGGGAAGAGGCTACAAAGGACTTATTTTCCTCTTAAAATAAGTCACAGTCATAATACCTTTTCTTTTGTTGTGGAGCTAATATGCAGGATGCTAAACACTTACAGGTTCTTAAATAACAGCCTGTGCAGTAGTTTCTGCTCTGACAATGCATCTACTCTGTGTACTCTGTGACTGGCAGATCAGGAGGAAGAATTGGATGTCAGTGCCCTGTGAAGTGTCTTTCATAGTGAAAGCTTCTTCCCAGAGTTGCAAGTAATACTTACTTATGGGCTCTCAGCTGCTACTGTGGTAGAGTGGACCTTTATTAAATTACTGCATCTCAGCTCTAGAGAGGGCTCAGGAGGGCCAGGTTTTGGAGGGGTTATTCAAGAAAGCAGAGTATAAAATAGGTGTAACTTAAAATGTAGTTCAAGTGGTATGATCCTCTCAATCCCTTTGCAGTGTATGTCAGTATGCTTAATGATACCTAATAAAGGGTAAGAGGAAGCACTTTCTCACTTGTAGTCCTATACTAAAGTTATGTAGGTCAGATTCCTTCAGCAAAATTTATCTGCCTCGAGATATCAGTATACAGCGCTTCTAAATAGCAACATCTCCTGCCATGCAGTCATCACATGATCATTTTCTTCACAAAGCTGCACAGTGCCACCATAAAATGGTAGCATGTCTCTATCCACTTTCTCTTTGAGGAAACTCTCTGATGAAACGCAGATGAGCGAGTACAAGTGTGCTTCCTTGAAGGTGTGGCTCTCCCATTCCACTAATTAAGCATTTCTTTTTCTGCTCACATTTTCTGCATTTGTAGATCGTACTTGAGTAGTTTGACTGACAGGGCCAGCGGTGCCCGTCACATTTATGAAGAGGTAGTAGACAAATTGTCCCAGGTTGCAGTGAAACATGAGAACTGTGCTGAGATCACCAACATTCACGTTCCTCTGATGGTGATCAGATTACAGCCCAAAACCTGTGCTGCTCAGCCCAGAAGCATGTCACTGCAAGATTAACCACTTGGGCTCTGCTTTGGTGCAGAGGCAGAAAGCTAGCAGAGACTTTTCCAGATAGAGTTCTGAAACCAAATTGCATCTTCCTCCAAGCTGTACATTCATGTCATGGTAAGCTTCACTCACTCACTTTTGTGACAAACCTTAAATGTATTCCAGCTATACAGTTTTCAAAAACTTACTCTCCTGCTAGCCCTGATTTCCCCAAATATTAAAGTAATGGTCTGTCACTTGGCTTGCAGGCAGTACAGCGTTGGGTTTGAAATTGTCACTGTCTCAACAGTAGGAGATCCTGGTTCCTATGGCTTTCAGAAGAAGAGCAGTGGGGACTACAGGTAATAAATAGCCGATTCAGTGGAATCTTCGCTGCTTGAAACATTTCAGACCTTGGTTGTAAGAAATCACTTCTTTTATCATAGGTGTGGATTTTGCTACCTGGAAGTGGAGAACATCCTTGCTGGAGTCTACAACATTATCCCCACCACATTCCTGCCTCAACAAGAGGGTCCTTTTTTCTTAGATTTTAATAGCACTTCTCCTGTTAGGGTATCGCAGCTTCAGTGAGGAGACAGACTGATGCATGGCTGCTTAAGGACATACTTTTGAACTGCCCTGCAGACTCAGAAAGGTGAATAACTTACTACAGATATGCATAAACTAAAATGGCATTCTAAGTTATAGCCAAGAACACAGTCACCAATCTGGCAATTGATCATAACAGAAAATTAGATGTGGTTTTTGCTGCTATAGTATTGGCATGAGCACTGTTCAGCAGGCTTGTGAACAAGCTGAAGTGTTATTCAGACAAACTAGAAGAACTTAATGTTATTCAGGTTTTTCTACAATTCAAATCAAAATCTAGTGAGTTCAGAGAAAAACTAACACTGAAATCCTCTTCTCCTAAAGTACAGGGGCTGGGGGTTGAAGATTTTATTCTGAAATGTAAAAATGTAAGAAAAATATTCTTATGTATTCTGCTTATTCATTCTCAGGCCCAAATATGTAGTAAATGCCATTTATACTGCTGCCTTGAATGTTTACAGCATTGAAGCACTTCTCACATTTAAATGTGAGTTCACTACTGCTGAGCACATGTTCCAGACTGCCACTATCATGTTCAGCTTATCTCAAGTATGTACATAGGAATAAAAGATAAGGAAGACTCTAGCTTTAGCTACTTCTAAAAAAGCAAAGGACTCACCCTTACTACCTGTACTTTGAGAGCTGTTATTTATTTCGTATTACTTTAGTGCACATCATAGAACAACGTAGATATGACTTTCTTACTGCAAGCTGCCAGACCCTGCCTGATGGGATCAGCATTGAGATGGGGAAGGTAACCAACAGCAGTGAGCAAAGCATGCCCTTCACTTGGCAGGGGGGAAAGGTTTTAATCCAAAGGTGTGCTGTGAGATTCTCTGCACCTAGCCTCATTTGCTGGTGGTGCTGGAGACAGCACTCTAGCAAGGAAATGTTTTATCCTTGTTACTTTTACAAGTACTTGGCTCGTAGGAGAAGGATCATTTAAACCTCCTCCCTTCCTGAACTACAGCTGCTAGATGGGGGCTTGCTCTTCCTGTTATAGATGATCTCTCTTCTGGAAGGTACCTTTTGCTTCTAAATTGAAACTGATGGAAAAAAAATGTAGCAGTTGGCCAGTGACAGCAGTAGAAACAGGGTTAAAGTTCTTAAGAAAGCAGTGGAATTGGGATTACTCCAGGGTAAAAAAAAAAAAACTTACTTAGAAGGCTACTGCCTGTGTTCTTCCTCTAGTCTATAAGGTATACACACATTAAATCCAAAGAGGATTAAAGATAACTGAGTTTTCCTTCTTTCCTTCCTTGAGTCTATAGACTCAAATACTAACTGGTCTTAATATTGTTGTTGTTTTTTCCTTGAATGACAGAACTGCATGTGACAGTTGGGGAAAAGGGTGCTTTTAAAGCTACCACTTTTAAAGCTCTTTGCCCTTCCAGTTTGTCTGGCAAGTTTCCAAGCAAAAAGGTGGCATTTTCAGAGCACAGGTGCCATTTGTTTGTTAGGGAACTGACCATGTGCTACAAGAGAACTAGAAATACCTGGAGGAAAGATGACTCCCCCAGAAGTGTGTGCCCTCTCCAGAAAGTCTGAGCTCCTTTTTACTTCATCTCTACCATCAGGCAGCTGCTTAAAATGTCTGTCTTTCAAAGGACAGTGAGTACACATGCCTTTTTGGACTGCAGCTCTCTCAGAGACCATCTGGGCCTTGGGTTGAGCTTGTCACAGTGTGACTTACCTTCTTCTGCAGCATATCAATACAGGGAACAGCATAGGCATAAGCTGAGCAAAAACCCATTTGGTTCCTTGTGGCTATCCTGGGCTTCTGGGTGCAGGCAGTTGTGCAAGGACTGTTCCTCCCTACAAAACTTTAACTTCATTTACTTACATGCTCCCTGTAAATGTGTTATGTGTTTAGCTCAGGTTAAGCCAGAGCAGTGGTCCTGCATGTAATTTAAGTTTAGATGTCATAGGTGATAAAATACAAGAGGCAGATACCAGAACTGCTCTTGCCTCTCCCCAGCTGTTGAGATCAAGCTGGTAGACCACAGTGAAATCAAGTTCTCTTCTGTACTAGGGTTCTGTTCTAGAGGAAGGGTTTTTTCTATTTATTTCTTCCTCCTCCAAGCACATGTGTGTACCAAAGTTTATGTTGGAAGAAACAAGCGTATAAGGCTCAGCTTCCATACTGTACTAAAGCAAAAGCAAGGAACGTACTCACTTTCTCAGTGCTCCACCAATGCTGTATCTACCAGACAGCAACACTTGTTACGCACAGTGGATGGGGCTTATGCCTGTAAGGGGACAGGACTGAAGTTTGGTATTGCTGTCCTTTTAATGCAAGTCTTACTCAAATACTGCACCTGCATGGTTAGTAGAATATCACTGTTTAGAGAATGCTCAGGTATAGTGTTTCAATGGAAACAGAGAATATTCTACAGTCTGCCATTTCTGCTTGTAACAAATTCTTCTTACAGTATTTTCTTGCCCCTTTTTTCTTAGGGGAACAATTTCTCTAAGTATGTGTTTTCCTTTGATCTCTTCTGTCAAATACATCATTCTGTTATTTTTTCCACAAATCTGGAAAAATGAGTGGAGAGTGAACTGCTCCTTAAATAACAGCACAGCCTCAGCTGAAGACATAAGTTATGCTTTTCTCTCCCTTACCTCATTGCTGTGATTACACCGTAGCATTTTTTTATCTCATCTCTAATGATAGAATATTAAATACTGAAGTTAAGCTTGGAAAGGTTGTACAGCAACACTTGCAGAAAGGAGCATGGGGCTGTAGGGAGGGGAACTGAAAGAGCTGCACAGCCACAGCTGAGACTGGAGCAAGGGTACATTGCCTGCATCACTTGCAGCTTGACAAGCTCAACCCTTCTCTGCCTTTTAAACATGAAAATACAAAACCTCATTAAATTTACCAACAAGCATAATTCACTTTACAGGTGTACAGTATGTGACAGCTGAAAACTGCCCAAGCTGCAAAACAAGGCAGCCAAATGCCAATGAAAGCTGGTTGTTGTGAGGAGCTCTAAGAGGATTTGGGCTTTCTTTGATTCACTGAGGGAAGATTGCAACAAATAAATAGCTGATTTTTAATTCTCGGTCATTGGTGCTGAGGGACAACTGGAGAAGCCTCTTCGGAAGTTTTAACATTCTCCATGCTTGTACAGTGAGAAAGCTCTTCTGTATTTTGGCTTGGGGTTCTTGTTTGTTTTAAATCCTACCTTAGAGCTCCATACAAGACCCTGTGTGCTGCTGCTGATAGCTCGTGCAGCTCTGGTTGCTGTGTTGGGAATGCACGGGATGAGTTCTTCATAATCAGACCCATCAGTTTTCCAAGGCTTTCTGCAATTCACTACAGGGATGAATGGTAGCAACACTTCCTATTGCATCTGCCTCACGAGTCTGACTTTCAGTCCTACTTTCCTGATGCAAGTTTCACTGAACTGTTTTGTACAGTAATTACACAGTTGACCATGCAACCTATAAGGTGTTGGAACAACCAGCTGCTTAGAATTAAATCTATGTACAGAACCATAGAGGTTTTCATCACTTAGTCAAACAAGGACATATTGTGTGATAATGCCAAAGAGTAGAAGAATTCCTACATTAACTGTTGCTTCATACATTCTCGCTGCTCACAAATACTTTGATACACCAGAGGCTTATTTTTATACCCATGAAGGCAGCTACTATCACATTACGCATCAGGATACGTAAAGATTCCAACAGAAAAGTAACTGGAAAAAGCTCGCTGGTTTGCCTGTACTCCCCAGTGATGTACATTCATTTAAGTTTGTCATATTTATAATTACAGCTTTTACAGAGTTTAAAATAAAATGAGTTTTCCATTAATTTAATAGACACACAGTTGTGCGTGTTTGCTTGTACATCTGAAGAGTGGTTTACCTGCCAAGCATTGGCATCGCCAAAGGAAGAACGCTGCAGTGAGATCCTCGCACAGACCCTGGAGCTGCGCTGTGGCTGTATGGGCACGCTGGTTCTGTACCCTCCCACGCCTCCAGAGCAATGGCTTCAAGCTGCTAGGAGCTGGATCCAACACTCCCAGCATGCACGAGGCATCACACACAACTTCCTTTGATCCTGCTGAACATAACATCGTTCATCACACAGCTGCAGAGGTCTCTGGTCAGAAGCAGCACTATGAGAGGAATGTTGATAGCAAAAGGTTTAAAAAAAACAACAACAAAAACCAGAAAAGAGCAATAGATATCGACTGAAAAAAATAGATATTCAGCCTGAAGCTCCTCTGTTGCTTTCTCTAACTGTAACGCAACAAACAGTAGCTCAATGACGAAAGCATATGTAAAACACTTAATATAATGTGACACTGTGGCACCACTTCTCATATTTAATACTGACAGTGCCAGCTTTTCCCTACCTAATGGCTGCAGCAGAAGCTGGAAGCACAGACCTCTTTTTTCCAAAGCACACGTTGGGCCAGGAAATGCTGCAAGTGGAAGAGCTCGGCCTTCAGAACACGTAAATGCACATATTCAACACTATTACAGTTGAACAGCTGCACTGTGTTCAAATTAATTCTTATGGAAACAGGTTTCTTGACCTCCAGCTGCGTATGACCTTAAAGCAAATTTCAGCAGCATTAAGAAGTACAGAGGTGTTTGCTGTATAATGTTGAGTACCTTCCTCCTTTCTTCACATACCAAAAGACTTAGGAAGATTTAGCTACATCTCAGGTCTCACGTAGTTCAGAGTAAGAAGTAAATCATGGACACAAGGATTCAGAAAGCTGGCAGGAGACAGCAGTTGTGCACAATGCAAAGGTTTCTAAATACCGAGGTGAGAGACTCCGGGCTGCGGTCTTCAGCTGAAAGTGGATATTTAAAGCCCGATCTTGCCTATGGTTCTCAGTACTCGAGACGCGCTGAGCTCAAACAGACTCGAAAGGTGGAAAACAAAAAGGTTTACTGTAGTGTGAAGAATTTTACATTAACTTTGAGAATAGATACACAAGCTGTGGCAAGGACGAAATACAACAGGACTGCAAAAACATATAATAGAAAATACTTCGGGCAATACTAAAATTCCCATGAAATCAACAATATAAACCGACATTTTAGATAAAATGGTGCTTTCAGAAATGCTTAGCCACCAAAACTGAAGAGTCCTAGGATTTTTACTACCACTTATAATGACCAGACACTACTACTGCCTAACAGCGGCCGGCAAACATGCCCGTGCCCTTTCTAGTTTTATCGAACACTTCTCTAGGGCATCCTAAACCTCAATCCCTTTTACAGTTATAAAATCCCACACAGTACAACCTACGGAGAAATTTAAGAACACATTGTCAATCTACACTGGCAGTTCCTTTTCTTCATGCATATTTTAAGGGCGATCCCCTAATTGTAACTGTCTTAAAAACATCTATCACTCCCATTTTTGAGCAATGACACTTTAAAGTGCTGAAAATAATACTTCACTTCTCAGGGGAGGGGAAGGGCAAGGGCCAATCAACTCTTTTTGGTCACTGGAATCACCCTTAGAGTTCCAGCCAGACTCAGGAAGGGGACAAAAAAGGGCCCACGGCTGCTGAGCGGTACCGTCCTGCTCCTGTCTCTCTCAGGCCGGTTCTTAGAGGCACAACTCATCTTCATCCTTTCTGTGAGCACCAAGGGAAGAGTGAAGGCTTTTAGAGCCCCACATGCAGCTTTCCTGTATACAAAATATTTCTACAGTTTCAGCGTAATACAGACAAATACAGATGTTTAAAGAATATGTCACTTATACTCAAGAGATCCAATGTATCTAAAGAGCATTTCATTCTACAAAACCAAAGCCAAACTGCGCTCTGCAAACGTCTGGCTTGAATTTCAGACCCCCCACTGCCATGAATTTGCAAGGGAACATCACTGGTTATTGCTTCAGCCAGGCTGCTACAAAACGATTCACAAAGTCTGTGACATGGGAGCACAGCTTACCAGCTGATAACTTGTCTGACCTACAAAGGATTTACTGAATTAAAACTTCAGCCCTCGACATCAATTAGACTTCTTAGTGCAGTTTTAAATTCTTAGAGTAAACGCTTACGATTTGGCATATATTATTGGCACAATGTTCTTCAAACACTTAGAAGTTCATATATAAATATTTATATTCCCATTGATCAGGACGGGCACAAGGAGGACTCAGCCAATCTGGGCGGCCTTTCTGCCCGCGCATATTCCCTCTTTGATTTTCATGCACTGAAGGGAGAGCTGCTTCATCCGGTTATCCAAAGCTAGCCCCTCAGTGGAGCTGCTCCTGTTGCTGCTCCTATTCTTGTTCACTCTGTCGCTTGCCTTGTTCTCAGCCCCTTCTGCCCTATCCCCTGCAAAGAAAAGAGAAAATTCAATGTTAAACCCAGATATCATTATGTAGCTTGTGGTTCAAGTGGATCCCTCTGAAACTTCCTCTGCCAAAGGGCACAAAATACACGAGCAGGAGCAAGATGCTTTAACAAAAGCAAAGCTGGCCTTCCCAGCTGTTCTCATCTTGTGTGCTGCATCAGTATCTTACAGCATAACAGATTTAGGCTGCAGTACACAACAACAGTGGTAATCCTCCTGTCTGAATTTGTCAGCAAGGGCTGGCAGAGCCTACATGAGGTTCCTTTTGGCACATTATTTTTTTTTCTGGAAAGCAGGACAGCAACTAAAAAAATAAACTCAGATTTTCCTTAAATTAAGTGTAATATCAGAATCCCACCAATTGCTGAGGAACCTCGAACCCACTGCTGCACTGAGACCAAACCGGGCAACCAGCACAGCCAGCAGAGCAGTGAAAGCACTTGAGATGTCCTAGGTAACCATGGGCCCTTCATGGACTGCCTTCCCCAAGGAAGCAGCAGCAGCTCAGTGAGCCTGTGACACACCTAGGGGAGCTGAGAGGGTTTTCCCGCTCCCTTTATAAAGCTGAACAGCATTGGCCCAGGGTGTATCCAGCTGTGCGTACCTCTTTCAGCTTCACATTCAGGAGATGAAGCCCCACTGCATTCACTTCGGGGGCCGAGGACAGGGAAGATCGCTCCAAACTCAGAGAGGGACACAGGGCTGGGCAGATCCAGGGTGCCAGGGCGCGTCGCAGGGGGAAATGGAGTGGGCACCTCGCTGGGGCTTGTAGGCCCAGAGCTGAAGCTGGACACTGACTGAGTTTCTGAGTCTTCCTCGGACACAAAGCTGCTGCCGTTGTCATCCTCAAACACTTCAGAAGCCACTACAATGTTTAAAGATGCATTCTCATTAGCAAACCTACCCCCTCGTCACCTTTCTGAGCAACTGTAGTTTCTCAGTTTTGCACCTCCTGTCCATACACACACTGCTAACCCACAGGCTGTGGTTTCTCATCATCTGCCCCCTCTGCAAAGCTTTACCCAGCATTTCACACATGGATCAGCCCTGTTCCCAGAGAAAAGCTCTGAGAAGCAGCACACCTGCCAGCAATGCCCTGGTCCTTATGGATTTTTACCATTCCCTGCTGACCTTGTTTGCTTTGGGTCTTCTGTACATAGGTTAGGGCAGGGCCTGCTCCACTGCACCTGTCTTGGCCAGCAGCATCCTGAGACCAACACAGACTAGTGAATATTGAAGACATTAATTTGACAGCAGACAGTTTTAGGGGCAGACTATTTCTGCATTCTCTCCCCAGTTATGCAGTTACAATCCAACAGAACTCCCAAGATTTCTCTCTGGATGGATCACTGACGTTTTAAAAAGCCCCACTCACACATACTGCTCGCCCTGCTCATGGTTACTTCTACCTGAATTCTAACTCAGCAAACCAATTCCACATTTGGCTGTTGCCAACAGCTTTTCATTAATGGAAGTTCAATTTTGTCCTAAATGCAGGGAGCAGATCAGGCTAAAAACTAACACGTTCAGAGGATAGGACCTGTGACCCAAATACCTTCTGCACTCAAGTCCCACTGGGCTCAGAAGGTTTCCCGTGTGCCAGCATCACAACAGTCTGAAGAAGCCCCCTAAACAGCAAAACATTTACTCAGACCTGAGGTCATTTGTAGTTCCGCCTCCTCGCCATTCCTGCTGCTGTCAGAGAGGCTCAGAACTGACATGAAAGAGCAGCAGGGGCAAAGCAGTATCACTAACAAAACGACTCAAAGGAAAGGCTTCAAAGTGGTTCTGCTGCCAACCCAGCATCCAGGGGCTCCAATGCACCACTCGGACATGAAGGGTGTGAATGGAGGCAGCTGTCAGCATGGTTATTTCAGAGATGCTCAGCCTCTTTCTGCTGCATTTTCAGACCGTGGGTCTGTATTCATACAGTTAGAAAAAAATTCAAAAGCTCAAAATTGATAACCATTACCCAAGTGTTAAAGCCCTCTCCAGGGCACTTCATGCTCAGAGAGAGTTTGTGGTGGTTTGGATTTTGCTGGTTTGCTTTTCGAGGTCAAATCTGAGACTGCAAAGTGGCCTTTCTTTTGACTTGCTGTGTTTTATCAATACATAGGAACCTAAACGGGTAACTGCAGAGGGTAAAAGCAAGTATGGCTGGGCAAAAGAGATGATTCCCATTAAAGGATTCCTCTCCGTGGCAAGCAGCACTGACACCAGTGAAGCTACAGCAAGCACAGCTTTAACTACAGCTTATTTGTTGCCACCTGAGCTTCCATACTTCACAGCAGCATGTGCTGGGGACATAACACTCCTGGCTCATGGTGTTTTATCAAACTCCAACAGACAGAAACTAAGACTGAAAAGGGCCTCGGTGCAAGCTCCCCACATTGCAACACTTTCCCCCCCTCCCCCCCCATACAGCACTATACAAAGAACAGGAGGGAACAGCTGATGCATTTTAACTCATATCCCCTCCCCTTGAGGATATATTGAAGGATTAATAAACTCCTGCAATAACCAGAAACATAACAAGCTAACCAGTCCCACGACAGCCACTGAACTTCAAGCTGCCCAATATACAGATTATCTTCATCTCAGTATTTCCTCTCTATCCCACAGCCCATGGGATACTCCCAGGCAAAGGAATGCTCTGCACTCACTTGAGACAGTGTCCAGCTCTGGTTTGCTGGTAGACAGGTCTTCCACAGAGGTGTTGTTCCCTTCAGCACCCACACCGCATCCCCGGGGCCCCATGGCAGTGGACCGTCTCCTCTCATGAATCTCATCTGAGATCATCTCCAGGTTTTTCAAGGCAGTCTTATACTCTCCCTTCGCCAGGGACAGTTTTGCCTGCAGGTCATCCACTGTTTTCTTCAGTTGCTAACAAGACAGACAGACGTTAGAGGTGCTTCCACTACGAACAACACAGACACACAGCATGCAGCTCATTTTGTGCCCCCCTGGCAGGCCCTGCTGAGGTGTCACCCCACTGAAGCCATGGCTGATGGCATAGGACACCACACCCCACACCTGCCAGCACCAGCCCCTGTACTGAGCTCAGGGGTGACCAGCTTCCCATTTCTTTCCTCTATAGTAATTGAGCAGAGGCCATGTGCAGCAAAACTGACTCAAATAGAGACTGTACGGGGTAACCCACGCTAATTCTTGCATTTGAATTTTCACCTTTGGCAGCTTCAAGACTTAGGGCTTCATTGGGATCACCATCCCACGCACAACTGCTGTGTCCAGAGCCGGGCCACTGTGCCCCACCACACCAAAGCACGGCTACACACTGCTGCAGCACAGAGATGCCAAAAAAAGCTCTGGCAGCATATCCAGCTGCATGACAGCCCCATTCTCCCAAAACCTAAACTCACATCTGAGTGAAGTTTGAGTGCTAAAAGCAGCCTGATGCAGAAAACATGGGGGAAAAAAATATCCAGAGACTTCAGACTACAAGGAGCACAGACTAATTGTATTAGTTTGGTCCTCAAAATGAGGAGCAGGGTTCAATCAGGGGTTTGAACTTACTGCACACGAGGAAACAAGGCCTCTTCATCTTTTATCTTTAAAGTGTGCTTAGCAAATTGCTCGTGATAAGAGGTTTGGAACAGAATTGGCTTTGTATAGAAACAGTCAACAGTTAACTCTGATAGCACATTCCATGTAATTTCAATATTTACCACGGCAATGCAAACTCTGCACTTACCTCTAGCTGGACATAGTACTTTGCCTTGAGTTCAAAATAAGGTCTGTGGAAAAACAAAGAGCAGTTGTTTACAGCCATCAGGACTAAATGCAGGGAACTGGAGCGGCAGTTGCTCTCTTTATGGCATTAACAGAGCTACTTTGTGTTTCAGCATAATCCTGAGAGACCTCTATCTAGATGACAGAACACCTACAGGTGCTCTCCACTTCTCTTTTTCCTCCTCTAACCCATTATTTCTCCTGGGCCTTTTGACCTAAATACAAATTGCAACATTCCAGTTGTTGGAGTAGATGATACAATTCCCCCAGGCCTAGATTCTGCAAGATATTGAAACAATGTTCAGCCTACCGCACAGGCATCCTCTCAGCATCCAGGAGCCAAGAGCAGCTTCCCCTGCTGCAAGTTCTACTGCAGCTGCATTTTGGACCATGCACCAGAATACAACTGTGTGAATCTATAGCTTTCCTATCCTGTATGGTTTTATGGGTTGAATTCTACACACAGTCACAGACAAAATGTCCGATTCCCATTTCTCTGATGTTAGGATACTTCACGGCTGCTCCTTCGAATCCAACTGGGAGGGAACAGCCAGGCTTGGACCCTGACCTCCCACCAGCTTCCACACGCCTGGGGGAAAGATCTCTTTTGTAGCAGCAATTAGCACACGTGGCACTGCAGAGTCGCTCAAGGCTTTCTAAGCAGATGACAGAAGAGGGAAGGCACTCTGCCCGAGCCACCAGAGCAGAAAGAGACTTCCAAAAGCTGGCTAACAGGCGAGCCCATTATCCTGCAGCTCGGCGGCACTGAGCCATGAGATCAGGCGTATGTTAAGAACATGCAGCCGTATGCACATCCCTAGCTTGCAAGCAAGGACCCAGAAACAAAATAAAAAGCAAAACCAAAGCAAAACAATCCTGTAATCATCCACTTGTCAGTCTTACAAGGCAAATCATCCAAACGACTTTCCTTTGGGCCGTCCCAGTCTTACTATAGAACAGTATTGCTCTAAGCATTTTAATCCGGCCTGAAGCACGCAGCAAACACAAATCACTGTTTGCATGGAAAGCAGCAACACTTCCAGCACATCTGCCAACCTAGGGGTTTGAGGGGAGGAGACTGGACAACGTGGTCCTGCAATGTCCCAGAGTTACAGCCAACCTCCGGCAGCAGCCAGTGAAGGGGCAGAGCAGCCTGCTGTTATCAGCTCCCTTCTGCAAAGCAGCTAGCTGCATGCCAGTTACAACACAAGCAGCAGAAAATTCAACTGCCTCAATTCCCAGTTTATGTAGGCCTCTGATAGCTAAACACCTTCTCAGATATTGCTCTCATCTATAGGAATCAAACTCAAAGACAGTAGATTTAGGTTAGATATAAGGAAAAAATCTTCCACAGTGAGGGTGGTGAGGCACAGGAACAGGTTGCCCATTGATATGGTTGATGCCCCGTCCCTGGAGACTTTCAAGGCCAGGCTGGACCAGGCCCTGGGCAACCTGATCTAGCTGTGGTGTCCCTGTTCGTGGCAGGGGAGCTGGACTAGATGGCCTTCAGAGGTCCATTCCAACTCTAAGGATTCTATGATCCTATGAATCTATCATTTAGCAATCTGACAGTGTTTTTGCTCAGGCCCTGAGCAGTGCCAGACAAACAGTACACAGCTCATTCTACAAAGCCAGGCTGCTATACTGTTTTAGCAAACATGCCTGCATCTTCCTTGAGAAGTGCTAAACCTTTCCCAAACTGAGCAAACGCCAATCAAAACAGTCTTTTAGTTGACCAATTTCCCGATAAAATCATTTTTAGATGGTGGGATTAAAAGCTAAACACAGCAAGCAGATTGTTTAGACAAGCTACAGTCTGGAAATACAAGGAAGGGCTGTGAAATAGAAAGAGGATTAAGAATTGGTTGTAAACAGGGCCAACATTTTCAATAGGTTCTGAGAAAAAGCTGCTCTATTTCTCTGCAGCTGAGCAGAACTGCTCATCAAATGCACACACACACTGATCAGTGATGCTGCTCATCTATGCTCCCCGAAGCATTTCTTTCCCTAAGAACAGCTCTTGCACTGCTTTGCTAAGGCAGCGTTAGGAAGTAAACAAGTCTGATGTACAGCATGCTGCCCTGATGCAGTCTCACACCTTTCAGGTTTCTGTCACTCGCTTTGTAGTCTTCCTAACTAAATATAAGAATTAAACAACAACAAAAAAATCTGTAACTGCAAAACCACCACACACAGAGCTTTGCAGCTCTGCAGGCAGCATCTCTGTGAAATCCCGTATGCCTGGCTCTCAAGGCACTCATCATGAAAGATTTCAGTGCACTAAAACACAACTAAGAATATGTCCAGGACACTTTTCTAGTACAATTTGTGCTGTAAAGGACAACATCTTTTCACAAGTTTCCAAAATCCCACACAATCTTATGTCCTACAAAGAGACTTGACCATTAAACTCATCTCCAAGTATGAAACCTACTTTGATTTATTGATGGCTCTTTTCAACTTCTTCTCCAGCTGCTTCATCCTTCCCATGGCGGCATTGTATTTGGCTGCAGTCTCCTTGTGAACCAACTCACTTCTCGTTTTGGTTTGTTCTGCCTCCATGACCTGTAAGAAGGAAAATACAGATTGAGGGGCAAGACCCAAGCATCCATTTCTTACCGTTTTTATTAACAGTATATCTATAATCTCTCAAATTAGGAGAGGGCTGAAGACCAACCAGAGGGATAAGAGGACCGCATGCAGTTCAGCCTGTCCCCTCTACCTGAAGCACCAGCCACCAGAAAGCAGTCCATCTAATGAGACAGCCTTTGTCATAGAATCCACGACAGCTGGAAAGACCACTCAGATCATCTAGTTCAACCATCAACCCATCACCACCATACCACTAAACCATGCTGCTCAGTGCTGTATCTATCCTTTTCTTAAGCACCTATAGAGGCAGTGCCTCCACCACCTCCCCAGGCAGCCTGTTTTGCAGAAGGCAAGGAAGTTGCCTCTCCTATTAAAAGAGCCAGCCAGCCTCAAATCATGACTTCAACATCAAAAAAGGTTTGGGCCATGAACTGATCCCCTACAATGCAGGTGGGGAGCGATACGCTGATGATCAGCCCCTAACCAGGGCAGGCAGATACCTAAGGCACAGCAGTCCCATCAGCTGCCCTGCTGACATCCTACAGTCATGTTTTCCCAGTAATTCTGCCCAGGGTACTTTCATTTTGCAGATTTGAGCTGTCTGAGGCATTAGAAAATCTG
The DNA here is from genome assembly GCA_016647715.1 of Pavo muticus. NCBI lineage: Eukaryota > Metazoa > Chordata > Aves > Galliformes > Phasianidae > Pavo > Pavo muticus. The sequence goes on along the minus strand of JACDJE010000018.1, from coordinate 4,252,176 downwards.
CTTTCTTTAATGCACTGACAGACAGGAACCAGCAAGAGACGGAACTGATTTGTTTAAAGGAATAGAAGCAGTGACACCTCTCCATTGGTCTGACAGTAAGCAGAAAGCAGGCAGTTTTCAGGCATCCCTTCTTTCAACCCTGGAAGAATTCACAGAAAAAAAGGCAGGCAAGATTTACTTTCCCCATGTAGTGAGTTTTTCAGTATTTCAGCTGTGAAAATACTTCAAGCACGTTTCCTCCAGCTGGCTTCCACCACCAGCACCATCATCTGTGCTCTCAGGTGCAAAAAAAAAAAAAGAAATAAGAAGGTATCTTGAGTTTGAATAACCTTACCAGCAAATCTCTCAGTTCTTTAAAGAACCAGCCCTCAGGCTGAACTAACCAGGAAAAAGGAGCACAGTCAGCTTTTGCTTGCACGGTATGCCACTCCGCTCAGGAAAACTGTGCACTGTCCTTTCTGACACCTAAATTCAAGCGTGAAACTCCTGTGGGCCAAAGCTGCACTGCATCCGCATCAGCTGGAAGGTCCTGCTGCCACAACTGGAGGCCACAGCTGCTCCCCTGCACTCAACACTTGTTATTACACCAAAGTTGCTATCTGTGAACTGCGGGAATGAAGTTTCCAAAGGCTCTTCTGATTACACATATAATATACTCCAACAACCTTCAACTGCTTCACAGATGAACAAGGTATCCACATTTGAAGTTAAATAAGAAATAAATCAGATTGATAGCAGATGGTCCCCTGCATCCCAAAAACAAGCTACAGCCTCTCTTCTTGAAGTCTCAGAAAGTAAGGTTGATGCAAAGACCTTCCCTGGTGAAATATGTCAGCCAAGGCTGGTTTTAGCATGGAACTGACATAAATTAAAATGCAGTCTCCAAAGACTGCACAGAACCTGGTTTGCTCCTTTGTAGTTTGGCAAGGCAACTGCAATTTAAAAATGCTGGAAGCTACAAAATAATAGAGCAGCTGAAATTTGCTGATTTTTAACTAAATGCCAACCCTTGCCATCCATTCTTGGGGTGAAATTAGCATGGGATCAACCACTTCAGCATTATCAGCACCAGGGCCTTCTAACAGGTGAGGTGTTCTGTTTCTTGTTGACTTTGCACATCTTTCATATCAAGTATCATAAAAATGCTTCATCCTGCAAGACAGTTTTGGGGATGACAGATTGTAAACACCTCAAACTATGTGACAGAATACGGAATTTGCAGCCAGATATCTACGCCCACATTTGTCACCCCTTTTGGAAAGGAAAAAAGGTTGTATACTTCATCCCCTGGGAAATCAGCAATGGGAGGCAAGCTTCTCCTCCTGCTGTCAATGGGCATGTTACCATACTGCTCACATTACCCAAGTGCTCTGCCTGAGGGAGTACAGCTCACTGTGTGTTCTCCGGGCTGAGGACACGGATGTGGTCTTACAGTACCTGGAAGGCTGCTCCACATCAGTATCACCACATAGAGCTGCCTGCTGTCAGGATGTATTTAAACCTTTCACCCAGACAAGAAGAAACAAAAAGATCATCTGCTTCTTCACAGAAACCGAACAGCCCCTAAACATAGAACCTCTCTGCCAGGACACGTGGATAGAAACAGACCTGCAAACCACGCAGCTCTCTTGACATCCTGGTGGTTCTATGCAAGGCAAGTCCGTGAAAAGCCTCAGCTTTTAAAAAGGTCTTAGTAGAGGACAGATAAGGTTTGTGTGGGGGCAAAAGCACCTTTTATTAGATCCAATAATACGTTTGGGGAAAAAAAAAAAAAGCATTCTTACATTGACTCAAACAAGATTTTGGTCACTCTGTCTGAATAAGCTTCTTTCTAATGTAAGACACAGTGCTTCTACCAACAAACCTTGCCAAGGCCATCACAGATGCGAGAGCATCACTTATAGAAAGCCAGAGACAAGAGTGAGGATGACACCTGTTCCAACTGAGACTTCTCTTGACACCTCTCTCCTCTCAACATCCCAGCTGCCATTCATACTTGGGAGAGGGGAAACACTCTTACATAAAAACACACAGAGCTGATGAACTTCCAGCATGCTCACACATCCACCAGACATTTTAAGTGGCCTTGTGTGGAGGCAGGAGTTGGACTTCATGATCCTTATGGGTCCCTTCCAACTTGGAATATTCTACAATTCATCACTAGATGGCCACGCCAAGCAGGAGTCATCCTCCCAGGTAGCCCAGGCAGCAAGATACAGCTATTCAAAATAAAACCAAAAAATACCAACACAGGTATCAATCAATTCCTCTTTCCTCATTTACCCTCTGTTTCCAACCCAGATGCCAGGGAAAGGAAGGTCAGTACAAAATATACAGGTTTAGCAAACAGGTCTGCACAAGTGGCTTTGTCCCTCTCAGCCAAGAAATCTTCATGAGCTGAAGTCAAAGATGGACTTCAGGAAAATTTCAGCAATAGCAGCTGCAAAAGAAACATTTATCAGTGAAATTTAGCAAGCCTGATCATCTGAGCCAGAGAATTACTCTGGACATCTGTTTCTCTCTCTAAAAATCAAATGGGTGACTCTTCTAGAAGAAGAAATAGAAATAAAAGAGGTAAGACAGACAGTGCAACACCAGTAAACCAGAAGGACAGAATCAACAAGAGGGATAAAGATAGTAGACGGAAGAATGCAAACACTGCATTTAACTTCCACAGTGAAAGGATGGAGAGATTAGGACAGAGATGGTTGTGGGTATTCCTGTTGTTTATTTCATAGCTTTCTTCCCCCTTTTTCTCTAACTGGTTCTATCTGCAGGAAGTCTCTCTTCTCTCCACATCATGAAAGCACCCACGCATTTTACACCAACAGATGGTACTTCACGGTGTAATATCAAAGGGAGCTTTGCAAGCCAAATTAAAGCAAGAGGGAGCACGCCTTCTCCCTCCTTGCTTCCCCCTCACCCCTTCCTTTTTAAAATGTCTCATGATCCAGAGCCAAAACATGTCTTCTCCCTGCCAGAATTTTTGAACTGAACATACCTCGGGAAAGACTGTAAAAGCAGAGTCTTTGAAAGACTGCAGATTGCACTGGCAATTAGAAATTAGCAATTTCTCACGCAGGATCTTCCTTTCTGCTCCAATTTGTCCCAAATTTCAGGTAACATTCTGTCAGCACTTTTCTTTTGGACTCATTTATATACAAGGATGATTTTCTACAGAATTATAAATGCAAAGATCTCCGCCCCTCATCCCTCCTTTCACTGGCCCTCCTGTAGCCCTGTGCCACCAACTACAGCATCGTATCTCCAGGTACCAATAGACAGGGAAGACTTCCACATCCAAAACATTTTCTCCAAATTTTAAAGACAAACTGAAATTGACCAGAACACTGGTAAGCTGATGTCTAACAATGAACTTGTCTTATCCAGGAAGTTTAAAAGCTCATCAGCTGGGGAGCTGGGGTTGTTCAATCTTGAGAAGTCTCCAGGGAGACCTCATAGCGGCTTTCCAGTACTTGACATGAGCTTATAAACAGGAAGGGGACTGACTTTTTACATAGGCAGATAGCAATAGGACAAGTGAGAATGGTTTTAAACTAGATGATGGGAGATTTAGATTAGAGGTTAGGAAAAAATTCCTTGCTCAGAGAAAGGTGAAGCATTGGAAGAGGCTGCCCAGAGAAGCTGTGGTGCCCCATCCCTGGAGGTGCTCAAGGCCAGGTTGGATGGGGCCCTGGGCAGCCTGATCCGGTGGGTGGCAGCCCTGCACTGGGTGGGCTTTAAGGACCCTTCTATCACAAACCATTCTGTGATTTTATGATCAAACCTGCCTACACACAAGGCAGGTGATTATTGTAAGCAGCAGAGAATTCATTTTACAATGAACACCCTCATTTGGTCATGCGAATTGTTCTCAAGACACCATCAACACGTTGATCAGACAAGCGGAAGTTCAGTGGAATGTTAGGCAGCTAACTTGGATGTACAAAGTAAAGTTCTAGACAGCTAAAATTGACAAGCTAAATCCCAGCCTAAGTGTCACTATATCCATCCCAGATCTTTTGAGAAATGGACTTCTAGAAAAATAACACGGAAATTTACCCAAAAACATACACCAGGTTAAGGACTGAGGGGGGTAAAGAAGTTGCCTCGACTCGCAGGATCGCTTCACAGCCCTGTGCTGCTCTATGCTGAGCACACATTTAAAGGGATTATAGCTGCATTTTCCCAGGCAGGTTGGCATCTTGCTCCTATTTAAACAGCAGGCTCCCTTTGCTTCCTTTGGAAACCTAGCTCAAAATGCAAGGTGCAAAAAAATACCGACTGACACCCTGTACTCCCTGTACCTACTCATGCTGGTAGTGTTCCACAAATAGACACATCTTCCACATGCTATGCCTCTGACCCACCCAGGAGAAGATCTTCAGTAACACTTGCATTTCTAACCAGTTCACACAGATGATTTTTCTATTTCAGTGGCTACAAAAGGCTTGTTTATATGATCCTGCTATACTAGTACTGCTTATTTTTAATGTGACAGTATCTTTTCAAACCATGAAGAAATCAAAAGGCAGTTACACTGTGCAGCCCTTAGCTCCGTTTCCTCTCAGCCAGGATCTGCAAACAGCATTTCCTGGTAGATACTTTGCAGTTCAAGTCTTTGTCTGCATCCGTTAGGTTAAGTGCAAAAGCAATCAGGATTCATTTCCATACAAGTCTATACAAATATAAATGTGTCTTATTTGTTCTCTTTCTACCCCTTTTCCTTATGTTCTCTGCACTGCCAGCTACCAAGCTGCTTTAGGGCTCGGATTTGTTCCAAATTCTGGATTAATTCAATAGAGCTGCTACTGCTGCCTAAGAACAGCAAATAAAAACACTCTACTCTTGCCTGTCATTTCTACCAATATAGAAACAAATGAATTAGTAACTCACTTCTGACATCTGGCCCAGAGATGCTTTTCAGCACTTGATTCATTGCTGTACAAGGCACAGTGCAAGATTATTCTCTGTCCAATAGATGTAATTTACAGGTATAGGCAAAAAAAAAAAAAAAAGCAAATCCAAAAAAGAGCAGTGCAACTAGATTGCAAAAAGCTTCTCCAAGAGTGATTTTCTACGTGGAAACAGAATGATGGGTTGATGGACAGACTAGATGATCTTAGTGGTCTTTCCCAGCCTTAATGATTTTATGATTCAGTGAATTCTGAATATCTATTTTTTTTTAACCCAAGGCTTCACCTCTTTGTAAACATTATGCACCATTAGCAACTTCTAATGTCATTAACAGTTAGTGATCTGAGTTAAGAAGAACACCAACAGCTAAGAAGAATCTTTGTTCTATTAGATCTCACCTGCCAACCTCTTTTTCATTCATAGCTTGGTAGGGAATGATGGTGTTTTCTGTTCCTCAAGCTCCCCCCAGTTATTTTGTGTACCTCAACGAACCCTATGAACCTCACTATTTGCATGCAATGAAATGAAGAACATATTCACTCTGCTTTTAAAAAAAAAGACTGAAACTGTATTCCAAGCAAACTAATGCCAGGTCTTTTCAGTCAAGACTTCCTTTTTTTTTTTACCCTTGTTGGCTCTGGCTCTAGCCTCGAGATCCCCAGAAGGGCTAATGAAAATCAGAAGACAAACTTCCACGTACTTCTTTCAAAACATGCTGTACCCTGGAAAGGCAAAGATACATGCTTCCTGGGATCTGAGTTAACCCAGACTATTTTCAGTACCAGAAAGAGTAGGGTAACACACTTTCCATCCAGTAAGTCCTCAGCTGCTCTACACAAATAAATCCGTGCCTAGGAGATGTTACATCAGAGTAGACACAAGGCTCCTATGCACTGTTCAGCTGCAACCATCAGAGATGTCACGGTTTCAGTCAGCCCCCTGACAAGGAGATCTCTTGCATTCAGTAACAATACATGCGAACACCATCAGCTCCAGCAAACACTGTGAGAAGTCCTCTTCTGCTCTAAGTCACTGAGTCTGGAAATCTCAAGTGTACTCCTCTTGACTGCAGAATGTCTGAGAACAATTAAGGGCTGCAGAAGGACACAGGGATTCCCTAAGAATACCCAAGGAAAGGAGGAATCCATTCTCCAAACTCCTAGCATTTCTTCCCTCACACCTGCTAGAGGGAGGCAGCTGATCCATGATTGCTCTCAATCTCCACCTCATCTCAGCTACTCCCTAGAGAAGCTCTAAGCAACTCCTTAGAGGCTTCTAGTTTTTTCTCATCTATCTAATCTGAGAATAAAAAACAGCGTATGCATTTCTGGACCTCACTCACATCAAACAAGGAAAAAATGACAGCTGTTGGTGTCTTGGCACACGCACTGCAAAGCTGGGTTTCACTCCAGAAGAGCAGAGGTTACCAGATCTGCAAATACTTAATGACAGGGACAGTAACACCAACTATACCCCAGAGGATTTCTGTGCATATTTTGGTTATTCATGTTTTAGCATATACCGGGTTTTCCATCTCTCCCCAACACAGCCAACATCCTTTTTGTTCTCTGTTTCATCATCTGGCAGCTGGTTTCAGAATTCAATCTGAAATAGAGGTTTTCTTATAACCAAGAAGCTTCTGCGACAGAACAAAGCTACTGTATTGAGGACTGCAAGACAATGGCAGTGTTGTACGGCATGCTCCCCACACTCGGAATAGCAAGTTCAGCTTCACTGACATATCAGGAGAACTCTGACAGAACAAAGGTTCTTAACTTAGATTTTTGGTTCTTTCATGTTAAAAAAAAAAAACACAACACCTTTCTGCATTTTTAACAGATAAGGAAAAAGAAAGACAAGGCAAATGACAGGAAAATTCTTGACAGCTGCTAAAACGAATACTGCCTTTCACTGTTAGTACATCTTTTCTGTAGATTTAAAAAGACCTCACCAAGAAGGTAAGATCCTTTCTAAATTTGAAAGTAAATTTACAACAGAAGTGTGCAAGCTTAAAATGCAACACACATTCAGTAATTCTACACGCAGATACACTCCAGACAAAAATGCCTTGCTGAAACTAACGTCACGCTGAAAACAGGTTACACTAGATTAGAACATGTTCCTGGTACTCCACGGTCAGTTTCCACAACACATGCACTCAGGAATAGCCATCCCTATGCAATTAAGCCTTCCCAATGCAATTATTTTTGCATAGCTTCAAATTCAGATATTCCCAAGGATGCTGTTTACCCCTATTACACAAATGGTGGGGGGTTTTTTGTTGTTGTTTTTAAGCTAAAGCCACTCCTCTAGCTACTAGCAAAGTCAGATAGAATGCTATAGTTCGTCCCATGGCCCGAATCATTTAACCTCAGGCTTCATAATTTTCTGTAGATTTTTTTTCCTACAGGTCATATGCTTGGATCAATACAAAAAATGTGGTACTTCACAAACTTGCATCATATCTCAAAGAAGAAAACTGAACGTGGAAAAGACAGGCGAGGGGGCAAGCAGCTTTGTGTTTCTATTACCCTCTGCGTAGCATGGTTGAGCATCTCTTGCCAGGCAGAGTCAAACTGACGTTTGTCATCCTCCAGCAGCCTCTGCTCAGCAAGTGAAATAGTCTCCTTCGCAGCACGCAGCACTTCAGTTGCCCTCTGAAAATCCTGAGTTGCTCTCTGGGCTTCCAGCTGTGCCTAAAAATGGAGAAACCAGGATTAGAGACAAAGGAATACTCAGTCATGTTTAGGAGATCCACCACGCTAATCCCAGGACTTTAAAAACACCTACTCCAGCATTACTGTTTCCCAACTGTTTGCTTAGAACTGACACATATTTCCTCACTGTGGTAAATACTGCTAAGATAGCAGTTTCCACCCAAACAGGTAATTTGCAAGGAACTGTCTCATGATGCTCGCAGTCAAAACTGCAGTGCTGATGGCCTACAAATAAGCACCCAGCTGAGAGATTAATACCTGATGCTATAGGCTTAATCACTGAGAAACAAAAAAAGAAATGCAATAACAAACTTGTAGCACGCCACAAATACATTGAGAATGGCACTCCCTCAGTTTAGTCAGGGTAGATTTTTATCCGGTACACCATTAGTCACACTGAGGAAATGTTTTGGAGTTATTACACTGCTGTAAAGCATACACAGTTCTTCCAAGAAGGTGGCAGCTAGTTCTCTGCATGTTCTCCTCCCTTGCTACTGCTAGGACACAGCTGGTACAGCAAGCCCCCATCGCATAGACCAAGGCAACACAGGGAATTTGTAACAGACAAAACTCTGATGCAGGTCTTGTTGCGTCCTCTGAAAAGTGTTGTTTTATTTCAGCAAAATAACCCCAAGTTTGAGCTTGAAGGAAGTGCTTTAAAGTGGCTGCATAAAAGCAGGGGAGAACAGCACCTTCTGGTGAAGAAGTGCTCTTGCTGTGAGAGCAAAGACTCCTCCAAAACAATGCACAACGTACTCAATGAAGCAAGCTTAGAAGCCATCCAACCAACAAGCTGTGATCCTCTCTCTCTGGACCAAAAAAATCAAAGCATACAATCATAGAATGGTTTGGAAGGGACCTTTAAAATCATCTAGTTTCAACCTCCCTGCTATAGGCAGGGACACCTCCCTCTAGACCAGTGGCAGACTAGCTTACAGACCACCAGCATCATGCCCTGAATGTTTGAAAGGGGAGACTCTACCATGAGCAAACAAAGAACCTCTGTAAACAAGTTACCCAGTGTTGTTGGTTTCTGGTTTGTTTTTGTTTCATACATTTACAAGTAGTGGATTGGTTCTGTTCTGCACTGAAGTAAAGCCCTTCAAATGTAACATTCACATTCAATTAGTTGAACGCTGAGCTTGGTGAAGACAGTTATCATTTACACTTCAATGACTTTTTTTTTTAAACTAAGTGGGAATTACCAAGTTTCTACCTATGGGAAATGTTTCTGACCAGACATCAGTGACAAAACAAAACGACTAAACCTTCATATGCCGTGATACACAGAGAAGGAAGCTGAGGCTGAAACAGAGGAAAGGGCTATTGCATGAAGAATACAAACTTGAGGAAGATGAAGTCTTTCATGAACAAAGGAAGAGGTTTCATTGTGAAGAAACGGTGGTCGCTTGGGAAATAGCCAAATTCCCTGTGACAAAAAGGGAAATGAGTAGAACAGCACACTTCTCCAAGCTAACAGCACGCTACACATCCTCAACACCAATTGCATCAAATACGTTCACATGAGAGATGCCACAATTACTTGTAAAAGTAATTGAAAAAGCCTTCCTTCCCTCCCTGATCTCAGGGCAGGGTGGAGACGGACACCAAATTTAAACACAAGTCTCAAAAGGAAATAAAGCATGCCATTTCCCTCACAGTGCCCTGAAATAGCAGCAAGCTCTTCTTATGTCCTTCCCCTTACCACACAGAGAGGTATTTTGCCCCACAGACACCACAGAAAAATATGAATTATGTGTCAGAGGTCCTTCAGCTATTAGGTGTGGAGGGAAATCCAAGTCAGAGGAGGGATTTCCTTCTGACTAAGGTCCTTGCAGCATTTCCTCCTGATGTGGTTGCTGCTGTTTTCCACAGACAAGTAATTCCTCCAGTTGTGCCCTTTGGTGATTCACCACCTTATCTAAAGCCTTCACTAAGAGACAGAACATTTAAGCTTTCAGTTCCATGCAGCTCTGCACATCCTAAAGCGGAATGGTGCTTTGCACCAATTAACGTCATCCCAGTGCAAATCTGCTAAGCCAACCACACGTGACATCTCCTCAACACTCCAGTCATCAGCTGCCTCCTTCGCATCAAATGCACTGGTGCATTTAAACAACTCTGAGTACACCAGGTTAAAGAATGTATCATTTAGCCATTAACCTCAACCATGGTACTCACTGAGCACAGAAAAGCCTTCTGAAGATCTTTAAATGAGGCTCAACCAAAACTTTCAACAAAGGGCACAGAAGAAGCCGAAATCTAAGCCCCCAAAATATCCTCTACTGCATACCCTGAAAATTCACAGTAGTTTGAGTTAGGAAGTTAAGAAGTGAAATAAAAGGCAGGATTCCAGGAATAACCTGACCCAAGTGTGACAGAACAGTGCTGAGGACACAGGGAAGAAGTGTGCCAAAATAGGGCTGATTTTCATGGCAGATCACCCAGGAGAGAGCCAGGACCCCGTGCCTCCCATGTAATGAGGCAACTGAAGCCCAGTCTCAGCTCAGGCCTCAGCTCCATGGCTTTCCCACTGCAGGAGAGGGCCTGCCCGCACTAAGAATTCCCAGCAAACACAGGAAAACAGATGGGTGACCCATTCCCAAGTCAGGCAGAACCACACCAGGTCTGCTTTTGAAACTCCAGTAAAAGCAGATCCCAGGGGCATTCGGAAGTACAGTTTTCTCACTGTAACTGCATCAGCACTTGGACGTCTCTGTTGGCACAGATACCCAGGTCAGGGATCAACACATCTAAGCCAGCAAAGACTCAGCTGAGCATTAGAAGCTGAGTTTCTAAATCTCCAAGGAAAAACAGCACTTAACGGAAACTTGTGCTACCGGTAGCTTTTTTTGATGAAGCCTCCAGAGCTCAACTGGCTACACAGCAAGAAAATGTTCTTTGTGATAAGAAAACCAGATGCTATGTTTACAGTTCAGCTGGACTTCTAGTTGCTTGGTATCTCCAGTACCTGGATTTGTAGGGCACTGAAGAGCCAGCGACGGAAACAGGCAGGTCCATTCTAGTCACCGTTCTTGCACGCCCCAGAACTGCATGGGTAGATGGAAAGCTCAGACAAAAACAGATATAAACACTTTCAGCTGTATTCGTTGAATGCTAATCAACAAGGGCAGTTTGAAAAACACTGTCTGGGAAGGCAAAATGGTTTTTGACTTAAGCAAAAGAGTTAGTCCAAATAATTTAGCTTCACCTGTCTACTAGTCTTATTTTAAACAACTTACTGAGAGCCTGGCAAAGAAAGAAGCTAAATGCTAGGGTAAAGAAAGATCCATTAGTCATTAGAGAAACATCAACAGGTCTGTGGTTTTGCCGATGCGAAAAAGGATACCCAAGTACTTTTAAGTTAGCATGGTTACTCAATAATTAACCTTCGTTTAGAACTCCCTCCAGCATGTACAAGTTGTTCTGCAGTGTTACCAGCAGATTCCTCTCATGCTCTCAGCCTCAAGCCTACGAGTCACTTGGTTTGATTGAAGAGGTCACAGCTATGATCTTCCTTTGCTTTTAAAACTGCAGACGAAAGGAGCTCACACCTCCATCCAGCCTTCCAACATTGTGACTAAAACCCCAAAAGGGTTCATAATTGCAGGCTATTAATGTATTGCTGTAATAAGCTCCCACTGGGGAGTCAGAAGCTGTGTCCTCGTGGGAAATTCCCCACCTCTTCTGCACAGGGCCCTGCTCAGCCTGGAGCCATGCTCTACAGCAGTTCTTGTTTTAGCTAAAGATAGTGACGGAAACAAAAAAGCAAGGCCGTGGCATGGATGCCAGAGAAAAAGAAACACCACCTATTTAAATATAGTCATTCTGCTGGAATTGGCAACATACAGACACATTTTGAGCTAGCACTGGCACATCAGCTTGTCCACTTCCAAAGCAGAAAACCTTGTACTTTTCTCTTTAATTACAAATTACAGTTTTCTGTTCAGCCCACATAGCCTTTATTGTACCAAGCTCCACTTGTAGTCAGAGCCTTTGCTCAATCGACTAACAGAGGATTTTTTCCACCCCAGAACACATAGCTTGAGTTTTCTGTTTCATCACCAATCAAGATATATATTCCCCTTCCTCACTCCATCCAGCTTTGCAATTTCTATTGCTGCCCACGTGGTTACACAGGACTGACTGCTATCAGCCAGCCTCCAGAGGACCAGATCACAAGTAAAATGTAAATGCATGAGAAAAGCACCACCAACATGACTGGCAGATTTCCCATCTGAAAGAGTGCTGAAAAAAGGCGAGTTCTTTCACGACTCTACAAAACAGGTTCACCAGCCTTGTCCAAAATGAGAAGCCATCTCATTACTTGCTGCCAAGGTCTTGACAGCTGCTTTACTTCAGCATTTCTATGCATGGCCAAAAAAAGATACTTTTTTTTTTTTTTAAATACAATTATGTTCCCTTTATAATCCAACTTATATTTGCCGCTCAGAACAAGGCACCAGCAAATCATATGTTGACCCAAGGCCTTTACTCTTAGAGGCTCTTGTCTCTTAATGTGAAATCAACGCCTCTCTCATTCATTGTTCTTTAAAATAATGGTTTAATTGACACCATTAAAACTTGCTTACTGCAAAACAGATAATGACTAACTGGCTTCCAGTAATGTTCTTCAGAAGCAAGCAATTTTCAGATATTCCCATTCCCACTCACTCTCACTCTTGTAACAATATCCCATGGTGAACTGGTGTGTAAAGTACAACAGTGAACACGCTTTCAAGTCGGAACTCTCCTTCACTGATTGCCTCCCAGAGTTGCTAGGTCCTGCTTCAGCAGTGCAGCATATCCTTGGTGATCATTATAATCCTGGAGGCTGCACTGCCATACTCTGCACAAACCTCCCACAAGGACAACAGGATCACTCCTCCTCTACCACAACATACCAGCCTTGCCCACAACCACAGTGAGCTCAGTAACTCAGAAATCCACAAGGTGAAGGTGTATGTGCTCACTGCAGCAGAATAAGTGCCACCAAGTGCTGATGGAGCTGCCAGATCATGGGAGGTCATCACTTCCCCCTGCTCAGCTTTGGTGTGGTTGAAAACTGAATACTACATCCACCTCTGGGGCCTTCAGTTCAAGAGGAACATCAAGACACCATTCAGTCCAGCAAAGGTCTATCAAAATGGTCAGAGTCTATAACGTACTGCTACAAAGAGTGCTGAGGGATGGGGCTGGCCTCTTCCCTGCTAGACTAAACTAAGAAGCAATCAAATTAGCTGCCAGCTAAAATTTGAAGGGGAGTTGGAAAGAGTTGAGCAAACACTTTTCAACAGTAGCGTGCAGTATAACATGGAGCAACATAAACTGTGGCTTGGAGATTCAGGTTGTATGGTGAAATTTTTTCTACCAGAAGGGCAGCATGACATTCAGTCAGGTTATCCAGAGAGGTTATAAATCCCTGTCTCCGGAGGTTTTCAAGACTTGGCACAGCCACGGCTGACGTAACCCAGCAATGGTGACAGATCTGCTTTGAGGAGGAGGTTGGATCAGCTGACCTCCAGAGGTCTTGTACAACAGCACTTCTAGCAAATGCTAGAATTTCTTTCCTACTGTTTGTCACATGCACAAAAAAGAAAGCCAACAACAACACAAAGAATACATTTACAAAAATTTACACCAATGTTGAATGTTCTCCTAAATTCTCAAGCCCACACTTTTTGTTACCAGCAGATTCCTCTCATAGAGCAATGGAGCTGGGGGGCTTTTATGTAAGTCCATGACTTCCATTCCCCTCTCCCCAAAAAAAACTCCGCGCCAAACTGAGCCAGAACTGAGAGTTAGTAAAGACAGAAACCCCCTCTTGTTTATAAGCATCTGTACATAGCTTACAACAACTTACAAAATCCAAAGCCTCTGGAGTGACCTCATTTTGGCAGATGTGAGGCATTTTGTGAACTATGTATTAATCTGTGATGACTGTCTGCATTACTGACAGAAAACGCAGTCTCTCAAGAGTCTGAAACACCCTTGTATTCTTTAAGCTGTTTACTGAAAAAGCTATAAAACTACACGGGTTAGAAAATGCTTTTTTGAGAGTAGATTTGAAGAATTTTATTTGGGTGGAGGAAGGCAAGTGGTAAGGGGAAGGAGGAAATGAGTCTTGCTAAAGCTTTTAGTAGCAAAACCCATTTCCTCCCTGCCACATAACTAATGAAATGCCTGTGGAATACGATGACCAGATGTCACTTAGTCTCTGCTGTCAATCGGGTATCTTGTTCTTGCACTGGGCTTTCTGGTCCCACTCATGCATCCACTCTTCTTCTAACACCTTTATAACAGCTTAGTTACAGAACTGACCTGACTTCCCGCTCTGGTTATTTTCCTGGTAAACTTGTAGACTATAAAAAGGCCCAGGAAATCAGAGTAGACCTATGAAGCATGTTCTGAGATATCTAACTCTGTGCTAAAGTTAGGTGATATGTTTGGCACCCCTAAGACAGGATCACTAGCCAGTCACTCACTTCATTAGCACTTCTGTTAGCAGCATACACACAGTTGGTCTCAAAGACAGAATCCTACCTCCCTTTGGAACTATGGAAGGAAAGAAAAAAGGAAATATCTAAGCACACAATATCAAGCCTTTTTCAAGAGCTTGTTTCAAGAACTTGGCCTGCCTGGAGTTACTTACCCTAGTTAACTAGTCTATGGCACCAGAATAAGCCAAATTGTTCATGCCAATATCATCCAGACACAGCTTTCTTGGCCACTCATCGCCATCTGCTTGTTAGCTGTGCAAAATTTAAAGCTGCTGCCTTCTGGAAGATGGGATCATAGAACACATACAGGTTTTTATCTCCAATGTAAATCACTTTATTAAGAGAGAAAAAAAAAAAAAAAAACACAGCCGTCCTCCTCCCAAAGTCCACCTGCACCAAGGGCTTAGGCAATGACTCAGTGAGCCCAGGGTTTACATCTGGTTTCTAGGTTTACAGACAGACGCTCTGCATGCTCATCTGCACCTGGCAGCAGTCTTCTTTGCTGAAATTAAATATAGAAGCAAGGAATAAACTCCCACAAACGCACGCTGCTAGATTTACACAGCCTGCCTTCATGGATTTTGCCAATCATCCAAGATAATTCATGCTCAGCAGATACAGGAGATATACAAAGGAGAAACACCGGATTGTTGTCCAACCTAATTGCCACCAAAGCAGTAAATGTTTCTTTGTAGAAGTTTCCATAGAGTTGGCAAAAGACTGGCAGCCTGCTTGTAATAGCACACCTTGTGTATGCACAGCTCCCAGTATAAGCAAGGGAAAGACACACAGACAGGAGTTTCACCGGGGGAAGGGGCTGCTCTGAACTTGTTCTCCCCCTCCTTAGAAAGCATTAAACAGCCCAGCAACAGCCCAGCCTCCGTAACAGGGATGCTACTGGGAGGCCCAGATTGACCATGTACATCTTCAGCAGAGTACAAGGTGCTTAGAGAACTCCTGAGAGGTCCATGGAACATTCCTAAGGGTCCTGTTGAAGATAATTCATCCACTGACCCTTCAAAATTTCTCCTAGTAGAATTATATACATCACCATATGAGTACCAGGCCTGCTTGACTTTAGTAGAAAAGTTGTGGATGGTGACCCGAACACATGAAGGGCTAAGACCATTCCTTGAAGGAAGAAAACTAGTTAGCAGCAGGGACAGAATTTCAATTCCCCCTTCACAGTGCTAAAACCCTCCCGTAAGAACAAACCCTCAGCACCTTCTCTAACTGAAAAACAAGCACGAGAAGCAGACACAGCTGAACAAGACAGATATTGCTTCCAAACCTTCCAGTGACATTTGTCTTCTAACATAAGGACTGCAAGTTGGCTGCAATTAAAAGAGATGTTTCTTACAGAAACTGGGACAATGCAGAGCCATTCTCACACAGGCTACAGAGCAATTAGGTTCTAGAGATATTTTTTATCAAGCACAAGCTCAAACTCATACTGGTTTACTAGAAGTCCTAATGAAACGCATCCAGAAGGCAGTAACCAATAACCATATTCGATTTGTTTTGGCAGCAACTCCTAGCATAAGCATTTATGATTTCATAATAAACTCCCACCTATTTAAGCCACTGTATATAATAATGATTGGGGCAATTGAACAACTTCCCAAAGCTGCAAGACTTGTGCTGCCTTCCAGCAGTCAATGCTGAGCAGTTAACATGCAAAACAGGTATGAAGAATAACAACCTGACCTCACATCACCCATCTCAAATGCTGGCTACTATTTTTAACAGATGAGCATGTCTGCAGCTTGCAATCTCTTGAAACAGCCATCAATAATGGCCATAAAAGACTGACAGGGAAGAAGGGGAGAGAAAACAAAGCAGGGGAATCTTTCCTTTAAATAACCAGCAGGTGTCTGATACAGAAACAAAACTTTCTTGCCCCAGCCCTCTCCCTGTTACTTCAAAGGAGAGAAGACACTTCTACACCAACTTACCCACCCCAGTATTTCATTACTCCAGACCTACTTGCACAAGGCTTACATTTCACAACAGAAAAAGCGCGAGAAAAGCCATTCTTGAAGAGTAGGAAAATAATTATCTCACTGTATCATTGGCAACTACTGGAGAGGAGGTTGACCAGCCAGCTGGCTTTGTACTGCTGCCATCCAGAATAGCTAAGGACTCTTGGATGCTCTGGAGAAAATGGAATAAAAAGATACACATACAAAGAATTTTTTTCATTTTGTCTATGGAGAAACTCATCAAAACACTTTGATATAAGAATAGCATTTCCTTCTGTTTCTGGAAGGAAGCACAGAAGAGAAAAGAATCTTTAATTCATAGCCCTCCAAGGCACATCTAATAATAATAACGATAAAACCAACCTGTTTTTGCATCAGCAGCTAATACAAATATTTATCCATCAACAGGAGAGCACGCACAAATAAAAGAAAGATGCAGGATGTATAATATCAACCCAGAACAACCTTTTCAATGAGGCATCGGAAGGACAGACAGATGCAGGAGGTCTAACTTATAGAGAGAACGTGTGTGCACAGAATTTATCAGTACAGGTATTTCAGCAATAGAGTGGCTACAAATTAATCCCTATATCCCAAAGGTGACAAGAACGTGGCATCTGCAGTAAAACCACCTGCAAATGCTATCTAGCCTGCAGGAAACATAAGTAACAGAGCGCTAAGTATGAATCAGGTAAGGATTTATGGAAGTTTTTTTTAGTTAGTGTGAAGTAGCAGCTGCTCACGCTCCCAAACACAAGGTAGATTTGCAGCTGCCTGGGATTGAAATGGCAGAAACCTGCCTGTCACCCTGACCTACTGTCCTGCATTAGAAGGGCTGATGGGAAGGCAAACGCTTTTGGGAGCTTTTCTTCACAGATCTCATCTTTGGAACAGCCTTCCAAAACCCACCAGGCAGCATCTGCCACCTTGGCACTTTGAAGGCTCTGTTTGAGACTCTTGAATGCCACGCTGCTCAACCAGAACACAACCCTAAGATTGAGGACTTAAAGTAAACAAATAACAGCACTGATAGGTCAGCTGGGCAAACTCCAACTGGCTGACCCAGGTTAAATCTCTCTGATCTCATTTCCTTGCTTCCTAGGCATATTCACAATTTTGGTCTGAAGGAAAATGCAACAGAGCTATAAATACAGTTTGCAGGTTTTTAGCCTTCAGGTGGACACACCAAGCACAATGCCATCCAGCAGCAGTGAAACACTGATCTAAATACAGGGCAGCTACTCTCAGGGTTTCAATCACAACTGTGCAAACACAGCATGAGAGCACAAAGCACTCCCACAGATCTGGAGTGTGGCAAAACATTTTCTTTGTTTAACCCAAAGTGCATCCTGCTTTAGTAATAAAGTTTACGAAATTCAGTGGGTTCTATGGTTCAAGTCCAGGAAATGACTCCTCTCCCCCAGCAATAACAACGGTAATAAAATCACTGATGTCTGATCCCTTGCTTGGCTTATTTCCTCTTCAGATGGGCACCCGGACCACAGCCAGCTACATGCCCATGAAAAGATGAATATACTGTGAAAATGCCCTAGGGATCAAAGCAACAGGAACTACACGTTTCATAGGAGGGCTAATTTCATGACGTGTTTCATTAAAAAAAAATAAAGTGTATGTGGGAAAAAGGGGGGTTCAGGTCTAGAGCAGGTCCACAGGGAACAGAAGAGGAAAAAGGATACATAAAAGCTTCTCGGACCATTGAGTACAACTTACAGCCTCTACACTTCATCCCTCAAGGTCTTACTTCTTACAGAGCTCACATAAGATTTTTTCTGCTTAGCACTTACTTACCATGCTGAGATCTTTGACTACCCATACAGCAAGTTCCGTGTCTCCTTCTCCTCTGCAGCATCCCAGCCATAGCAATCCCCTACAGGTCTTCAAGGTCAGGTTGGATGATTTTGGGTAACCTGGTCTACTGGGAGAAGTTCCTGCCAATGGCAAGGCGTTTGGGACTAAGTGGTCTTTAGAGTCCCTTCCACCCAAACCATGCTATGGTTCTGTTCTATCAGCTTAGGACAGAATACTGCACTGGCCAAAGGAGTAACATTCAAACAGAGTACCTTCTACTGGCTACAAGAGCAGCAAATACAGCTGGAAATGCTCTTAGAAGCCTTTACAGTTACCCTCTCTGTGTTAACAGCGATGTTCTCTTTGATGAAAAAGGCACTTCTGCACACACACCACTTTCTCTTACTGTTTGTTCATCTCAAACAGGGAGAGACCAGAACTGGAGGTCCATTAGCAGTAGCACTGCACAGAGCAGTGATAATGCAGTGCTACAGTCATAGAAAGCAGCCACGTGCTTTGGATGTTGTTTTTTTTCCCCTCAAACACATGAAAGGATTTGCAGGTTTGTCATAGTCACTTTTCAAGTCTCTGTATCCTTGCTTTGAAAATTTGAATCCACCACACAGATTTTTGGTTTCTAAACAGTTAACCAGAAACACTCCTTCAGCCAGGAAGGGTCAGTTGCTTGTCTCACTGTAACCTGCCAATAATTTTGCTTTTCACAACCACTCCATGGCAAGCTGCCAAGCAGGAATTCCAGTTTGTCACAGTTCTGCTGACATTTTAATTTTTGCTTCTCAAATTCCCCCCCCTCCATCTTTTTTTTTTTTTTTTTTTGCCAAGATAAGCTTACTAGATAACACAAACCAATCTTAACTCCTTGTTGTCTTAAATACAAGCAACAGGTCTTTAGCCCAAAAAGTAGCCATAAGGAGTCTCTTTTCAACCCCCCCCTCCAATACACCCGTGCATAGCACACCTAGGACTCAGAGGGGATGACCAGGACTGCTGTGGGATCTGGAACTGGGAGCTGTCACTCACACCCAGAGTTGTCCCCTTGTTCACAGCCAAGCAAGCTGGTACTGTGATCCAATTAGCTCTCTTTCATTGAGCAGATTTGGATTGGAAACTTGAGTGCTGAAAGAAACACTAGAAAGACAACACTTTCCAATTCCTAATTAATTTTAAGGGTGTGATTGGCAGTTTTGAACCTCCAAGTTATGTTTACGTGAAAAGCCTTCATCTCTAGAGATAAGCAAGTTACCATCTGTAGAACCATACTGCTTTCAGACATCTCAAGCCGAACACCCAGAAACCGAGATGCAATGGCCATTTTGGAAAGATTTGTTCATTTATAGGCACTGCAATCTTCTGCACAGAACAGTATTAGTATTATCAGCTGAGGAAGAGTCTTCCAACAAGCTAAGTGTGCTCTTACCTGCTTACACCCTTCCCACCTTCACCATCAAGTGGCTAGGTTCCACTTGAACCTCCTCACTTCCTGTTCTGTAAGATTACAGCTGCTGCTTTTCACCCTAATTCACTTTGGATTTAAGATTTGTACAATTGCTCACCACAGGATTCAGCTGACGACTGTTTAACAGCCAAGCAACCAAAGATGAGATTCCTACACTCCCTCTGCATCCAAGGAAGAGGGACGTATTTTAGAAGGCTTTTCAAATGCAGCTGTCTCGCACCTCTGACTAGAGCCAGTAGGGGCCCAAGTGATTACCTTAGACAAGACACTAAACCCTTCAGTAGGTACAGCTGATCAAGGTGACTCCTTGGTCTACTGGTGTCCACTATGAACTTTTGGTCCTACCAGTCAAATCCAACCAAATCATATTTGAAAGAGAAAACAACTGCTCAATGGTAACTAGGTTCCCCGAGATTTAGTGAAGGCAGGTTGAATAGAGACTCAAGGTATGAGTAGCTGAAAGCTCACCTTTAATAATTATTTACCCTGCCAGCTGACTTCTTCAAACTGATGTGTCAGTCCAGTATAAAATATTACAAGACAGAAAGGGTACTAGTGAAGTGAGGAGAAGATGCTGGACTACATACAAAGAGCTGCAGAGAGGAAGAAATCTGTCCCTGCTCTGCACAATCCATTTATCCATCTAAACTATTTAATTTTTGGTACACCCAGCCTGCAGCAGGGCTGCAAGCTTTTACAGGTTGCAAGCAAACTGTGCATGCTGCTTCCAGCTCATTTTTCCAAGCTTTTTGTGATAGAAGAGTTTTGTTTGCTTGTTTTAAGGAAGTATGCCAACAACATGAAAAGCAGAACTAGCTGTAAA
This sequence comes from Pavo muticus, assembly GCA_016647715.1. Taxonomy (NCBI): domain Eukaryota; kingdom Metazoa; phylum Chordata; class Aves; order Galliformes; family Phasianidae; genus Pavo; species Pavo muticus. The sequence continues at coordinate 4,231,951 of JACDJE010000018.1, read as the reverse complement.
GCAGAATCAGCGCAGGTGACGCAAGAGGGATGAACACATGTATATCTTTCAGTGTATTATTGCTCTCTGAACACTTGTTAGAGATGGATTCTTGGGTGAGAGAAACATACAGATATGACCTAGCATTGATAATTCACCTCTTTTTTTCTGAATCAGGTTTTCCAATGCCCTTTTTATACAACCTTAAGAGCGCAGGGAGCGTGGGGAACATCACTAAGCACAACCACATCCCTCCCAAACAGATTCAGTACTAAAGCTGAGCAAAGCATCCACATCTACTCCCATGCGAGCCAGTACTGGGGACTAAAATACAACTTCTCACTTCGCAAACAGAGCTCAGTAACAGCAGATAAGGCTTGCTTAAAAGCAACACTCCCAAGGCTTTCATTCTGACTAGGGTCACTACAAATACATGGATTTTTGTACTTATGGGGGTGAGGGAATACGTTTTTATCAGATTTTTTTTCCCCCATCAGTAGCAAAGCAGAAAAGTTCCCATTTGGTTTGTCTCTGGGTTCACGAGTGATGACGTACTAACAGCAGTGTTTTAAAGGCACCTTTTACCCTATGGCCCCAAAGTGCTTTCGCTTCCCTTAATGAACTCAGCTTCACAGCAGCCTGACTACTCCGTTTCACATGGGATCTAAGGGAAAGATGAAGTAATTTCTCTAAGCCATGCAGCAGCACAAAATTGACTCTGAACAGCCCGATGATTTATGCAATAGACCACACTCTTTTCAGTCACTTTTGCACAACATCCCTTCCCAGAGCATGCTGCCACTGATGAGTTAACACTTCTCAAACTCTCACTGCCTTCTCGGATACTATTGCATAGGAGTTTTGCAGTCCCAACCCTGCAAAATGCTAAGTCAACAATGGCTTAGGACACTCCTTACCTCAGAGGCTCAGGACCTATGCTGTTGTTTATATTACTAATATTTCTTGGTAGTGCCCTCCTTCTTTCCCATTACCGTTGGGCAAAAAAAGTAATACTTTCAGACTAGTCACAGAGAAAAGCAGATTACTAAGCGAAAAAAGAAAAGAAAAAAGTAATAAAGACATGGGGAAGAAAAAAAAGTTAAATTCCTTCTGGATTAGGTGAACTTCAGATTGCTGCAATGTGATCATTGCTTGCACACGTACACGAGCCTCAGTTATATGCCAAGGTTCTTCCATTGGACATGAGCATTATGGTGTAAGTCAAAGACAACAACATGAAAAAGAGTATGCCAACAGCAAAAAGAAAATCCTCGCAGCAAAAACACATTAAAATCCTAGCAACTAATTTGAATCAAAATGCTCTATCCCCACAGTGAACGCAAAAGGCCCGCTGCAATACCAAACATGGAACCACAACAAAGCTGTCTTTGCATAAGTGGCACAAAACCTGCAGGGTCAAGAGCATTATCTTGCTTTTGCTTGCAGCCTCAGCAAAAGCTGAGTATCAGTGCTTTGGTGTCAATGGGCAGTATCCTGATTCCCCGTGCCACCACTTTGGAGGACAAAGCTCTCAAACACTAAGGCACCATTGTTCAGTTATAGCAAAGTTTCGCTCTGAAATAGACCAAGCTGAAATTTTCTTGGCATACATTACACAAACAAGATGCTACAGGACTCTTGCATAGGAGGATTCATTTGTTTCGAATTCACCATCTTCTGCCAACACAGGATTGCACAAGATGAGGATAAGGGTGAGGAGACAAAAGGATTTATGGTCCTAAAGCTTCTCCACAGCGTATTTGACTCAGGAACCTGTATTTTGCTGACCCTACATCAATGCCCTTGTCCCATTTTATTGCATTTTATCTTAATAAGAATTATCCCCACGAGAGAATCATGCTGTTGCAATGTGAAAGCACACTCCTTTGTATGATTAAATACAGCTTTTATAAGATAACTTGCCCTAAACAACTGGCATCTTAAACTCAAGTAACACTGGACAACTCCTGCACTTCTTCCAAACTAGGTTTCTTCAATCATTCAGCTCCTTGTTTCCAGCAGCCTTCAATTTATAGGTCATATTTTTACTTCCCTTTGTAGAGAACAAGAATTCACACTTCCCTTTCTCTTATGCACAGTCATGCATTTTGTCACCTATTGTTTAATTAAGCTCTTTCAACCACTGAGAACCTTGTGCCTGTTTTCAGAAGTAGTGTACTGGCTCCAGAGTAGTTGAAAAGACAAGGTAGGAAAGAAACTCCATAAGCTCAGTGTTTTCACTAAACTCAAATGAAAAGAGAAAGCTATTCCCATAGTTTCTTTAAAACTTTAGAAATCAAAGTGTAAAAGAAAGACATTGGGCTGGCACCTAAACACATACATATTCTGGTACTTTCCTTTAGTTTCATATCCTATCCTGCTTTATACAGGAAATTTGTTCCCAATTAAACTTAAGTTTCCCAGACTAAACGAAGACTAGAAAAACTCTTTGGGCAGATGCCTTACTGACACTGACATCAATCCTTCCTATCTCTCATTTTCCAGACACATGCTCTGTTCACAACACTAACATTCCTCTTTCCCTTAACATTTTGTATTTCAAGATTGATGCTAGACAAGGAGCCAAAAGATAACCAGAGACAACCCTCCAGCTTTATCTCCTGAGCAGATACAGAGAGGAAGCTCTGTTCCATGACTCAGTACTTAACACAAAAAGGAGAAAAGTCAAATGAATGGTAAGAAGGGGAATCTCCACTAAGAAAAAAGGGTTATGCCGTCAAGTATGAAGGAATTAAAAGATTTGTGTAGCCAATTAGCAGATCTGGGATAAGTAGCATTTAAACCCAGCTAATGATACAACAAATTTGGAGAAAAATACGGTGTTTCCTAACAAGCCCAATACAAAAGGAGCAACTTTGCAAATCTCAGGACTTCAAGCAGTCCGGGTTTTTTTTTGTTTGTTTGTTTTTTTAATATAGAGTTCTCACAGAGTACCTTTGAACAATTATGATTCAATGGATTTTGGTTGCAGTAAAGATGTAGGATAAAGAAATTCCATTTCAGGACATAATCTGCTGCCAGCTTCAGGACAGAGGACAAAGTTCATTGCTCTCAGTGCGTGATGTTGCAAACCTCAAAGTCATCTGAGTTTTTGGTACTGCAAAAGTACATGTTTTCATCACTGACTTTTCCAAGCGTATTCCTGAAATCCTACGCATTCTGCAGTTATTCTATAGCTGTTTATAGTAAGAGATGTATGGGATTGCATTTGAAGCAAGGCCTTTTTGTTTATTTATTGCTATTAGGCGCATTAGTTAGCACAAGATCAAGGAGCTGACCATTCACGTTATTTTATTACTAACCTCCTCTCCTTCTCTAGGTCACGACTGGTTTACCTCTACCACACACAACAGTTCCTGCGATTGGATTGCTTTCAGAGCAGCTACAGAGCAGCAGACACCACACTTACTGTGTTCAGAAGTAGAGTTTACTTATCTACTACGCTGTTTCTACTCTCAACAATTAAGTTTAATAATCCCCACATATCTCCACTCACTGAGACAATAGCTCAGAACCAGCAGAACCCACCACAGACACTAAGCAGAAGCACTCCCTAAGCCACCACATGCTCAATTCTCAGCTAATTCTCCTGTAAGGTGAAAAAGCTGCCTGACATCTCAAAAGCTTTCTTGTTTTCCTTGCAGCCAGTGGATCACATCCTTACCTTCACTCCTCATCCTTTCCCACCTCAGGCACACATGGCCTTTTCAACAAAGAAAAAAACAACACCAAAAACAATTTCTGGAGCCTATCAATAATAAAGTTAGCCTTGGCACTTGGAGTGAGGCTGGTAAGGTCCATATGATCATACAAAAAGCAAAGCTCAATGTCTACCAATACCATCAAATTTTAGACCTGCACTTAGCATGATCCTGCTTCAGCACAACCTCATCAGCACCAAACCCTGCAGGCCTCTCCAGGTTTGCCCACTTGAGCCTCTTCACCAGCAGCCTCGAGTTGCAGCCTTTTATCTGCTCAGCATTTTGCTTTAAGATGAAAAAGCAGACACACAAGGCATACACTCTGTTTTCAAACGATTACAACTGTCAAGAGGAAGGCTCTGAAAGGCCATTGGTATTGAGAGGAGAACAGCACTGGTCGTTTTGCTATTCATAGTTCTTGTCTGTTGTAGCTGCTCCTGGACTGAAGAACATGTGCAGCTATGACTATGAAGAAGCAGCACACTTTGCCATCGCTTCACATGGCTGACATGCAACCCAAGACAAAAACCAGTGTCAGCTGAGAGCATACACTTACGGTGTTATTAATAGCAGGGAAGCAACGCAGTCACTGTGTGCTTTCTAGCATAAGCTTATAAGGCAGAAAGTTCTTACCTGTCTGGCCACCCTCCGAGCTTCCCAGTAAGGTTTAGAATCTTCTACAGCTTTCCCAATCTTCTTTAGCAGTTCATCCAGTTTTACCGTTGCTTCAACCAGCACAGAGCGGAACTTCTGGCGTGCATCCTTCAAAATGTTGCAAAGGGGGGAAAAGGGAAGAAAAAACCAAAGATTAGAGCTTTAAAATTTATGTCTGGTTTCCTACCTTCAGGTCGCTCTTCAGACCCACACAAGAGCCAACACATTCAAAACAGTTTTGTCATTTGGAGTAAGCCAGCATTATTTAGTAGAGGCAACAGTGAGAACGTAGTACTCACTACAATGCTAGGATCCTGGGCAGCAAATGTTTGCCTTCCAGAGGCAGCTTTTATACAAAGCTTGCCATAGCCTGTGCCAGTTGCTGCTGCAGGATTTCTCAGAGAGGAAGAGTCAGGAAAATATTTGGGGGGAGGCAAAAGCAATGTAATCACTTCTGAGAGACGGCCAGGTGGCGAACATACCTCATCTGCTCTACTGCCTTACTGTTCACAGTGGTTCAGGAGCACGCGTAGCACTACAAAAACTCAAGTTTGTCCTCTGTAACGTTATAACGCAATGGAAAGCACAGCAATGATAACAGGGTAGCAAAGTCCTAGGCTGCAGCAAGTGAAGATTTGCTCAAATACAGCAGCCATGCATACAAAATCAGATGGAAAAGTCTACTTACCCTTGTAGTGCCTCAAGTAAGCAGGGACTTCCAGTGAGATACCCTCGCCTCCACTGCCAACCCTTAAATGAGGTCTGGGAAGGGGTGGATCCTGGCTCCACACCTTCCGGTCACTCAGGAGCATTGCATGCAGCTGAGCTCCCCTGGGTTGGCCCTGCCTTCCCACCAGGTGCTCAATCACTAGTTCAAGCCATGACTTAGCATTTCTGCTGCACTCCTCAAATTTTCCAGAGGACACATGCCAGAAGGCTCCCTGATCTTGCCAATTTTGATAGCTGAATATTTACTAGAGATTTTCAACACAATTTCTAGCATCCTATTCGTTGCTTGTGCCTCTCCTTTCACTGACCAAGCTGGGCTACCAGGCAGGCCTAATCCCACAGCAAGCTGGCACTCAAACATGACCAGCATCTCCTACACTTCAGCACACGTCCCACCCCAATAAGTGTCCTCAGTAGAGGCACCATTTCATAGTGCAGATGAGGACAGACAGGATTTGTTTCTGAGGAGGAAGAATCAGACTCTTCCCACATGGCAGTAGTATATTTTCAATTCAGCTCCTCTTTCCATTTTATAAACACTTCAAGACAGACAAAAAACTTCCAGGTCATTGAAGAAAGGTCATCCATCATTAGAGCCTGTCTTTTCAGACAAGGTTTGTACCATTTGATATAGGCTTAACTTTCCATTTGATTGTTATTTGTTATACTTAAGAACCATAAACTCCAATTTCTTCCATATGAGAAGAGTTGCCCTCTACGTGATTAGCTGAAGAGGTTACATTTTCTTTTCTTTCCGCTCCACTGAAACTTCCACACCATTAAGCAGAGCAATCCTGATTTCAATCTCAGTACCCAACCCAGACTCTAAATCAATGGCACTGTTGCAGAGAGATGCAAATATAGGCTGAGATCTGGCCCAGGGTTTAAAGAGTCTGAGAGGAAGGGCCATCTGAGCTACTGACAAGCCTTGTAATTCTAATTAGAGACCAGGATTTAGGCAGACCGCTGGAGGGACATGGTGATAAATCAGGAAGCAGCTGGCTTGAAGATGCACTCTAATTCAGGAGGGTTTCATCATTACTGCTGAGGATTTCTAGAATGCACAAGTGTATATTCATTGAAAGAATTAATATACATTGGAGCCTACGACTACGCTCACAGAAGTGGAAAAATCTGCAACAGTACATCACTTTCACAGAAAAGGAAACATACTTCAGTAAAAGCTGATTTGGTTCCTTTTCAGGGTTATTTAAAACCTCAAACAGCATCAGTAGTATTTTTTCCCCGTGCAAAAAAGCTTTCTTTTTTAAGGTGCTCCAATTTATTCTAAGGAAATACTTATATGCGTAGCAGAGCCAAAACAGAGACTTATTATTGTAAAAACTCAAATCCAGTCAATAATCCAAGGATGAAGTGATGAAGTGAAAGGATGAAGCGTACTATTCAAACAGTATGTATAGAGTCAATGAGTTCCTCAGTGAGAAGAGGTTGAATGCTTCCAATTAAAGTACTGGGCGATGCAGAGTTTGCTGTTTCAAATGAATTTTGCAAGAAACTGTAATAAGACAGTAAGCACGGTGACTATATTGCGAGAAAAAGGTGAAGTACTGCAGTACATTGAACAAAAAGTCATTTTCCTATGAATGCAGCAATAAAAAAAATTCATTTCTAAATGAGTGCACCTGAAGGTTTGGTTTTCAGCTTGTGCAAGCTGTGTATCTGGATACCAGCTATGGGAAATGAATAAAGGAAAAACAAACATAAATGCATCAAGTCTTAAAAAAATAAGAAGCCCTTATGCAGCACATCATCAAAAAATTCAGTTCCCATGTCGGTAAGATAAGCACTTGGAACAAAGAAATCTGACAACAACTACTTCGTATTATCACTAGCAAATCTGTGCTTAGAGACCTACTCCAAATATACTCATGTAACTATTACATATGCACTTACCCAACAGGAAAAGAGAAGAGCAAAACCAAACCAAAATATACCAAGGATAGTGCAGCTTCTGGATCCATGAACCTCCCACCACTGCATACGAATTACTATACTGTAACTCATCCTCTAACCGGCACCTGAGGCACCCAGGACTTGTAAACCTTTAAGCACTTCTGCACCAGGCACCCTGCTTTTATTGTCCTGAAGCTCTAGATACGCTACAAGAGCAAACAGGTCCCATGTTACACATCTACACTGCCACGTGAGCTCCTCACATATCTCAGTGCATTCACCCTTGCCAGCCTACCTAGTCCATACCAGTTCAGCTCTCATGGTCTTGATGACTGTAGTGTCCTACTGGGAACCATGGCTCCATCTCCTACGAGCAGGGCACAGTTCCCCTGAAACACATGGCTACACTCAGTGTGCTGGCAGGACATCTATAGATGTCAGCAGCTACGGGACAGTAAAAAACTTCCCTGGCAGGCACCCCAGAGAAGTTTAAATAAGAAATACAGCCATAGCAGCTGGTTTTATTCTTCGTGTGATGGGCCATAAGCACCCCAGACAGAGAAGGTGTACTGCCCCGTCCCTGGAGGCACTCAAGGCCAGGTTGGATGGGGCTCTGGGCAGCCTGATCTGGTGGGTGGCAGCCCTGCCCATGGCAGGGGGTTGGCACTGCATGGGCTTTAAGCTCCCTTCCAACCTAAGCCATTCCATGATTATATAAACACTCACTCCAAAAATGTACAAGCTCACCACCAGCATAGTGATGCAGTTTCCCCATGGTTCCGAGCACTGATGAAGCCTTCCAGGCACGCAAGGCAGACACCACGCCATCCTCATGTTGCTCATCTAGTCCCTCAGAGCACCCAGTGAGTGTTACTACTGAACTGCCAGACTCGCTACGCTCAGACCTTCACCCAGCACCACAGATACTGGAGAAAGAAAAAGATGACAACTCCTGCAATTCCCTGCCATTAGCAGAACCAAGATGGCACAGCATATGTTGTGCAGCTTTTCTAGCACGATCCTCAGCTTCTAGCTTCTGTACTTCAGTTCCTTGAAAGGAAACAGTTTCCCAGCACAAAGGCTAGTTGGCACAGGAAGCAAGAACCCAGCTGAGGTACAAATCCTGTGAATCAGCCACACCATTTCTGGGGGTTCTTGGGAAAAACAATAATCATGGGTTTGTTTTTCTCACCATCATATGGGATACATATACAAACCACATAAAGTGTAACCGAAGCAGTACAGCTGACAAAAGGCATCCCAAACACCAAGCAATATTTCAAAAGCACTCCTCTTTTCTCTCAGAATCTTCTGTGGTCACTTTTACAAAAAAGATGGAACCAGCTTAGCACATAGGCAATATTAAAAGCCAACTGGCAAACTAATGCTTCCAACGCTTTCTCCTTCATAGTTGCTCCCATGAGACAAAGAGAAACCTTTCCAAAGCTGGCACAAGCTGATTAAGACACTTTACCCCCCCACACCTGTTGCAAAATGCAAATAAAGCAGTCCTCAAACCTTCCATTGAAGTTACAGTCTTCCTAACTAGACTCTCACTCCACAGGTGGTTGCCATGCACACTCCAGTGGGCACAGCACTTGGTGCATCAGGTTAACAGCAGCAAGTTACTTTTCAGCATTTTCTTCTAGGTCTGATCGAGCTCCACTTCTGTCAGCTTTCCTCCTGGAAATCCTTAGCACTTTTCTCCCACATGATAGATTTCCCAAGCATGGCTTTAGGGGGCATGCCAGACCTCTGCACCCATCAATGCTTTCGTTGCAAAATGTGGAAAGACATGAAGTTTTGCACCTAACCTGCACCTGCTGGAGAATACAGCATGCTCATTTTTCCTTTCTGATGAGTGACGCTGATGAGCTGGTGTTAGAAGCCAGATGACAGACAAATCACTATTTCAGCCCATCAAAAGAAGCATGTCTTCTCAAACAATTTTCTTCTTAAAATGAACCTAGCACATCGACTGTGTGTGAAGCATCTTAGTACCAAGCACATCTTTATTTCATTTACAAAGGCTGCCCTACGCCCATCCTGACAATTTGATGTTCAGAACCTCTGACAACCCATTAAACCAGCCTGGAGGTGCTGGTTTGGACCCAATGAGGGTTCTCCAGAGACAAGCTCTGTGCTTTCAGGAGGGAGGCAGCATTCCTCCCTGCCCTCCTCTGTCAGAGTTACAGTGGGGTCAGGACCAGCAGTGTGCAGGGGTGGGAGCAGGTACGCTGTCCCACTACACACACAGCAGATGCAGGCAAGCAGGTGTTCAGAAAACAACCACAAGGAGTAAAGGAAGAAGCCCTTCCTTACTCATCCACAGACAAAAGCAGAAGGCAAAAATCTATAACACAACCAGTGTTCTGCAATCCCCATGCAGAAGCCTACGGAAACAAGCAGATAATACAGACAGGGAAAGAGCTCTTAATGCTGGACAAATCCATCACACACGTATTATCACGCTCCCAAAGACAGCAGGAAGAAGGGCCGTTGAGCTGCTCCTCCCTCTGCTGAGCACTCTTTGCCAGGATGCTGGAAAACACTGCACGGGGTGGCTGATGGCCCTACAGATAAATTTCCCCAGCCCACTCAGGCATGCACAGAATGAGACTCCTGATGCTGACAGGCCATTTTTCTAAAACCTGGAGGTGGATCTTTTAAAAAAAAAAAAAAAAAAAAAAGTGGACAAAATTCTTATGTGAGACGTGGTCAAAATATGAAGCTTCAGCCCCATGAACCAAGTATATTAAGGGGGAAGTGGAAGGGACAGCCCTTCCCCTTTTGCAAGGGGTTCCCATGCTGACAGGGCTCACAAGCGAGAGCACCCTGTGACACTGTTCAATGCCAACCCAGAGTAACCTTTAGGACAAATGCAGGACTAAAAGGAGCACAAAGCCTTGCAGATCGGGACTAGAGGATCTAGACAAGCATACAAGAAGGATCCTAAACAAGTCCCACTTAAGGATAGCTTGAAGCAGCTCTGCTTAGCTCTAGTTTTTGTGTGCAATCATTGTCCCTTAACAAACACTAGCAGGCTTGAAGCTCCAGCAACACAAAAGCTCTAACAAAAACCACATAGGGATTGCTGGGATTCCAGTGGTAATTTTAATGGTATGTGCTGCATTTTTCCCCCTGCAGTGCTGCCAGAGGTTCCCTCGATGGATCTGCTGCAGCTGAATAGTACTTCTAGGAGTTGGTCAACAATATGTAGGGGTTAGATGGATGGGCATGTCGTGCACATTTGCTAAGTGCCTTTCCAGCTCCTGATGGGAGTTCCCATGCAGATGTGTTTCCAGTAAACAGGAAAAATACTGAAATAGCAAGGTGCTGCTCTAACTTGCATTTGGTCAAAACCTGCTTCTATCTCCACTGCAAGATGTTTCCGTCACCTCTTCAGAGAGGCTTCCAACACAAGCAGGGACACGGGGAAAGCCAAGTGTTCAATCCTCTGGAGGGCCTTTATCATCCCTTTGTTGTGTCAGTAACGCTCAGTGCAGCACTTAGTACGAGTGGCTTGACGGGTTTTAAATGAAGCCAATCAAAGACTCATTAACAGGCAATACATTAAGGGAACACAACTATCAGCTACTCAGTGCCCTTTATCAGATCCTGAATAGGCTGTGAGCACCGTAAGGTCAGGATATTCCTTCAGGTTTTAGGGGATAGGCCGAAAGAGCAAAAAATGAGTGATTATACCAACTAAAAGAACAGACTTAGCCAACTTTTAGCCAACCAACATCTCTCTTCAAGTCATGCCACGCATGTAAAATCACACCTCTCAAGAGGTGATCTGGGTGCAGATTTTTTTTTTTTAATTTTATTTGTTTTAAGAAGGTAGGCTGATCAACTTTAAACAGGATCCCTCAGTTTGTCACTTCTGCGAGCAGCCAACTCCAGTATCTTTGACATCATTAAAACACTGACATGCCTGTGGCTGCACTGGGAGAGTGCAATGTCACAATCCTAGAAGCATTCACTGATGTTAGCCCCAGAACATTTCTGTTGGGTAAACACGACCGTTTTGCAGATGTAGACCTGAGGCACAGTGAGAACGAAAGCATGGGATTTACAAACATATAACGCCTACAGCATTTTTCCTGTTACTGGGATCTGGAAAGAGCCAGCACGCACAGCAATCCAGCTGGAGAGGCTGTGCAAAGCTGCAGGAAGTCCAAAACGGACCCAGAATTTACATGCCACAAGGTTACTCTTCCTGCTTATTAGAGAGTACTTCAAGTCACGAAAACATGAGGGTTTTTTTCCTGAGCTTCCTTCAAAGAAATGTACCTTCCCTTCAAACCCTCCACTTGCTTTTTCAGATCATCCAAGAAACATTCAACAGTGGGAATGAATGGACCACAAAGTAATACCATGAGATGTTCTGTATCAGCTTCCTGTAATGTAAATAGCCTAATGATACTGTGTTCCCATTAATGTCAACTATTATAAAGTCAACTACTACGTTATCCGCTCCGTATTTTCAATAACGGAAGAACAGGATAAATATAACTCCATTGTTTGGAGGGGAAAAAAAGCACATCATCTAATGAACCATCTTGCAACTGCAGCAACAACACAAACAAGAAATGGGCAACACGAGGGGCAAGCAGCCAGGAGCAGTCAAAACTTCAAAGGCAAATTCAGCATGGCTCTCCCAAAAGCCCATGTTCTTCAGCAGCATTCAAGGATTTTAGAACTGGGATCGCTGTTTCAAAGACTCAGCTTCTCCTTCCCAACTGTGGATTTCTCCTATAAGAGAGCTCTGCCAAGCAGCCTTTTCTGTCTGCAGTATAAGAGCAAGGACTTATATTTTACAAAAAATAAAACCAGAAATAACATTCCTCTAGAAATGCCTTAAGTCAATTTAACTTGCATCTATCAACAGCTACATATACATTAATATACAGCAGTACATGTATATATATAGTACTGCTTGTGAGGGGAGTTGGAATGCATTTAATTGGGACTATTGCACCTAAACAGATCAACTAGCATGCTGCTTTTTTAAGTTCACTCTCAAAATTCAAATGAACCTAGTGACACAGAGCGCGTTTCACAGCTGAAATATAGTTTAATTTTGCATAACAAATAGTCCTCAGTTCCGCCAAGTTCATTTGCCAATAAATTCATGACCTACGTGCCAGAAACAGAAAATAGAGTAAAGAGAAGAAAACTGCCACACAACAAGCTCAGGGATCGCTGCATCCTGTCCAGCTGAATAGAAGAGTTGAAAATGGTATTCAAAAAACTATAATGTTATCAAAATTATTTAGGATCTTTAAGTAGAACATTCTGCCTGCTTTCCTCTAACAATATTTTCACCCCACACTTCCACAGATTTTATCTTTTGTTTTGCAGATAACAAAAGAAAACTTAGATGCACAAGTGGGCCAATTAATTCTGAGTCAGTATTAGATCCACAGTGCTGAGCCTTCCAGAAGAACGGCTGAAGAGCTGAAACTCAAATCAACCACTCCAGAATATACTACTGGATTTTTAAACAGCCTAGAAAACCCCTTTTCCCCCTGAGTAGGAAGTCTTTTCCTTCAGTTCTTCAACTTTCCATCATTACCTTCTGAGTAAGGGAAATAATGGCAAAAAAAAAAAAATGACCAGCTTAAAAAAATAAATACAAACAAGGAGATCTTGGCAAGCATTTTTATTACCAAAGATCTTTTAACCAAACAAACTTTCACTGCCGATAATCACAAGAACCCAAACCCAAGGGAGCCACTTGTGAAAACAGAACTTGTCTTAGTTTAGTTTCAAAACCTAAAAATAGGGTTTGGCAGTGGGGGAGGCTGGGTGTTCCACTTAGGGCTTTCACACTGTCAGCATCACTCACACCTTTCAAAATTATCATCAGTTCCTTGCTGCCAAATAACCACTTGGGATAACCGTTCAGGAGGGAACCTGCTCAAAAACCTCTTTCTGTTGCTTACAAAACCCAACACACACAGAAGGAAAACACAAGGATGAATTCCCTACCTCCAGTTCCGTCTCCCTCCGATTGATTACATCTGTAGATTGATTCAGCTTTTCCAGCTCTCCCTGAAAAGAAAGAAAGAAAATGTTGAATGTGTATGAAGAAATCTGGGGGAAATGTTTCTGAGAATGGTTCTTCAGCATCCCCACAGAAAGCTCACAAGGACTGTGGCTTACACATTTAATGAAAACAGGAAAACCTGAGACACTTGGAACAACTTTGCCACTGGTCTTCTATTCTGCAGCCTACAAGAAAAATAATCAGAGCAGCTCTACCACTTTATTTTAAGGCAGTACATTTCCTGTTCTGGCCTATTCCTCACAATTAAAAATAAACGTCAAGTACAATAACTTCTGTCCTGTTCATCAAGGTAGCCAGCATCTGCTACCTTGTACATACACCCCCAAATATATTAGCATCACATTAGTCCGATCACAGGAGATGCAGCAGAAGAAACACACGGAAAGCATTGTGCTCTGGATTTTGGCAAGCCTCTCTGTAACACAACCAGTCAGTGGGACAGATGACGATGTTTACTAAGCCTGCCTTCGAGCCAACATTTTGATCTCTAACAGCAAAAGCAAAGGTGTTAAACTCTGTGAATAAATATGTACTAGAGGTAAAATTAGAGGAGCCCTCCCCCACTCCGCGGGGGCTCCTCGCGGCCAGCGGCGATGAACAGCGGACCTGGACCCAAAAATACACGCCGCGCCTGCGGCAGGCAGCAGGTCACGGCTTGGTTCGGGGGAGAAAAAATTCATCTGTAAAAACGCGACAGAATAAAAAGCCTTCCGAGCAGCACTGAGACAGGGGAAACGCCAGCTGCCATTACAGCTCCTTCTAAACAAAAATTAAAACAACACGCCATCTCCTCCCCCACCCCGTTCCCATCCCTGCATTTCGGGGTGCCGGCCCCGCTCCGCAGACAAGGTCACGGCCGACAGCAGCCGGGGAGGGGTCTGCACACCGACAAAGAGCAGCCCCGGGCCGCTCGTGAAGAGCGCAGTTTGTCCCCGTGCGCGGGGAGGGCGCGGCCGGAGGTCCCTCACCTGGATGCGGGGGTCCACCTCCTCCTCCTCAGGCCGCGGGGCCTCCTCAGCGACACGACCGCGTCTGCCCCCCGGTTCCATGGCGGCTCCCGCCCGCCGCTGCCCGCTCAGCTCAGCGGCTGCCGCTCAGCGGCCACCTCGGCGCGGCCCCGCCTCCGGGGAAACCCCTCCCTGCCCGCGGCTCTCCTGTGGCCCTTTGTGCCTGGAGAAGGAAGGGAAAGCGAAATTTCCCCGTTCTTTCCTTCCCTTTATTTTTTCGTCCTTTTTTTTTTTTTTTTTTTTTTGTCGTTCCTCCCTGCCCTGCCGGGCACAGCAGGCCCACGCACGTCCACTGCGCGGAGCTGAGATGAGCGATTTCAGGTGCTGGGGAAAGCCAACCACACCTTGCACCGCTCCTTTTGCCCCCTTCTTTTATTTCTCTCCTCTTCCTGCAGGCTCTGTTGGTGAGCTTGCAGGAAAGAAAAGGGAAGGAAAATTGCGTGCTTCCAACAAATGACTACCAGATTCCTATCGTGTGGCAGCTGAACAAGCAACTGTTGTACCGACTGGGTGCTGCAGGACAGTCATCCTGAAGACACGTCCTTGTGTTGCCCACACAAAGCAGCCCCTTGCAGAAGCACTGGGCCCCAGCAGCTCCTCCTCAAGCTTTCCTCAGGCCCAGCTGGGAAATGCTGCTTTAAACAAGAGCCTTCTCTTCCCTTCTCAAAGCAAACCCGTACAGATTAACAGTCCTCTCTCCCTTTAGATGGATGACAACTCGTTTCAGATCAGTGGGAAATGTCTCTGCCTTGAAAGTATTGCTTCTTAATTTAACCCAATTTCTGTTGCTCTTGGATATATGGTCTGATTTGGGGCTGGTTCTCTGCAGAGCTAGGAGTTGGATTAGATGACCCTTATGGGTCCTTTCCAACTTGGGAGAGTCTATGATTATGTGATTTTAGAAGATTCCCCAAAGACAACCAAAAAAAAATTTAAATAAATAAATAGTTCTTATTCTTGGTGACAGTGCTTCCTTTAAGAGATGAAAAAATAATAAATAAAAAAGAAAGAAAAAATCAGCAAAGCACAAGAGGATAAAAATTCATGTTCCTAAGGTGACAAAGATGAGAGATGGGATGCCACCCAGACTGGTTTGAGCAGTGGGCCCAGGTGAACCCCGTGAGGTTCAACAAATCCAAGTCTTGCACCTGGGTCGTGGCAACCCCCACTATGAATGCAACCTGGTGGAGGTAAGGATGGAGCACAGCCCTCCCAGAAAGGACCTAGAGGTACTGGTGAATGGCAAGCTGGACATAAGCCAACAGTGTGCCCTCACAGCCCAGAAAGCCAACTGTATACTGGACTGAATCAAAAGAAGCGTGGACAGCAGGGCGAGGAAGCTGATCCTGCCTCACTACTCTGCACTGGTGAGGCCTCACCTGAAGTACTGTATCCAGATGTGGAGTGCATCATACAAGGGAGACATGAACCTGTTGGAGTACATCCAGAGGAGGGCCACAAAGATGATCCCAGGGATGGAACACCTCCCCTGTGAGGACAGGCTGAGAGAGCTGGGACTGTTCAGCCTGGAGAAGAGAAAGCTCTGGGGAGACCTGAGAGCAGCCATTCGGTATCTAAAGGGGCCTGTAAGAAGGAAGGGGACAGGCTTTTTAACACAGTCTATTGTGATAGGACAAAGGGGAAATGGTTTTAAACTAAAAGAGTGGAGATCTAGATTGGATGTAAGGAAGAAGTTTTTCACAATAAGGGCGGTGAGGCACTGGCACAGGTTGCCCAGAGACGTGCTGGATGGACCATCCTTGATGACATTCAAGGTCAGGCTGGACAGTGCTCTGAGCCCCTGGTGTAGCTGTAGGTATCTCTGCTCACTGCAGGAGAGTTAGACTAGATGACCTCTGAGGGTCCCTTCTGGCTCAAACAATTCTTTGATTCTGTGCTTCTATGAAAGCAACTGAAAAAAAACAATGTAGGGAGGAAGAAGAGAGTGGCACAAACATTTGAAAAGCATATAAACATGCAAAGTGACACCATCAAACCAAAATAATCAAGGAACAGAGGAGGTGTTGCAAAAACGCAGATGGGCTGTTCACATCTTCATTTCTCACAGCAAAAGAAACCATGTAAAGAAAACGAAAACATCACCAGACCCAAGCAGTTTGTTTTTACTGATTGCCATTAAGAGAATTCAATGTGTCCAAACAATGCAGAGTTCCAGAGTCCTGGGGTCTCTTGTGTGGCTCAAGTGGTTCAACATCCAAAGCTCTAGTCATGCTAAAAACCACAAAGCAGCTTATGGAAGGGTTAATGCTGGCAATCCTACTGTAGAGAACACAGCCGTGTAGAAGAGCTAGGGTAGCTTTGTCCCATTTCTCCAAGACCTCGGTGGTCTGACCCATCACACAAAAAGCACTGCTTGCTACTTGGGGTACCAAAATGTTCTTTGCATGGACTGTGCTCTTCCCAAGGGATTTATCATGTCTGAGCGAGGACCCCATTCTTCCATTGCCACTGTGACAGCTCCAGAGATTATCAGAACTCAAATAAAATCAAGCCAAATCCATCAATCTGCCACCATCGTGTCAGAGCAAGCTGTTTCTCTCCTCATTTGTGCTTGGAGTTAGTGTACTGGGAGAGCTGCCCACACAGCTTGGCTCTGTGCAAGAGATGATACAAATGCAAAGTCCCTTTCCCTGTGGCTCTGAAAGCTCACACGCCACCCCAAGGCTGCTGAGATCAGTTTGTATCTAGCCAATGCATCAGGGAGATTTATTTTCAAAAAATTGCTGAAGAATGCACAGATCACAAGTTTGACATCACTGAGGCATAAACAGAAAAATGGCCTTGAGGGTGAGATTTGAAGAAAAAGGGAGACCACTCAGAATGCATGAATATCAATAAAAGACTCAAAAATATTATTTGCATCGTCCGTTTTCTCTGTTCCCCATGAATTAGTTTTGACTGAAACCACTGTCATGTGCAATGGGCAGAGAGCCCCAGGAGTGTGTGAGCAGCCCTCCCGCACAGCACGTAGGCAGGGCCCATGCTCCGCTTATACCAATATGGCACAAGACATCAACGGCAGATGATGGCATTTGGGTATTGCTTTCACAAAGTCATGAGTCATCTCATCCCAGCAAATCTCCTACATGATGTGTCAAAAGGAAGGAACTTCCCCCAAAAAAGACAGCCAGTCATGCTGACCTTTTCACTTCCCTCACTGGCCCACATGCACAAAGGCAGCTGAGTAAAGCCTGCACGGGATTTGACCGAGGCAGCCTGCGCACTTTCTCCTACATCAATATTTCAAGCCCTGGTCTGAAGCACTCAGTGTCTGACTATCAAGCAAGGTTCAGGCAGGAAAGAACAGGGCTCTCTTTCACTGATGGGATTCCAGAGTGGCCACAGCAGGGGTTTAGCACCAAACGATGGGGCCCAGCTGTGGCTTGACACAAGTTACTCCAGAGGTGGTACAGCTCATCTGAAAAGCATCAGTACAGGGAGAGTCATGGTCCAACTCACTTTAACAACTGCTTTAATCACACCAGGCAATGCCTCTGTGTTGTGCAGTGTGACAGCTGCTGTTTGGAGTACAATCCTTATCATTAATGCCAGATGTGGAGCACAGAAACCTCTGGGCAAGGGCCATGCTCTGGCCAAGCAGCAGTCTTACCTTCAGGGGAAGCTGCTAGGTAACCCCGTTTTTCGGTCCCACAGAAATCCTCAGTGTATAGGCAGCAGTTGGCAGGGAAAAGAGGGAAACTTCAGCAAGGGAGGAGTACAGAGAGAATTTTCTCCCTTCTTCTGGAGGATGTTTCGTAGACTAGGTATTACATCGTCCGATTAGACACTGGGGAAATACAAGTTGCATTTTAAATAAAATCAGCTGGGAAGAAGTATGTGTCAGTGAGGGACCACTTGGGGAAACATACTCATGACTGCAGTTAATTTAGCAGGGAAAAAAATATCCAAGTGAATGGATAGTGCAATTCTACATACATCTGATGATGGTATGTTTCGAATGGATTTCAAGGAAGGGTTGGGCTGGGCTGTTTTGTTGTTTTGATGTGTGGTGTTTTTCTAGTCTATCTTACATTCAAATTTGTGCTTATACTGTCCTCAAAGCTTGCTTCTGCCCAAGCACTAGAGGGAAGAGCTTAGAATATGAATCAAAGCTGCATCTCATTCCTCAGAAACAAGTTTTACTATCTCCTTTTTGAACACTGATAACATATTGAGCAGAGTTCAGGACTAATTGGCACATATCTGATTACTGAAGACACATTCATGGTTCCTGGGAAACCCTGCAGAGAAAATTGACTGAGAGACTGCCTTGCTTACAGAATATTGCCTCTCTTTCCTCAAGGGGACTGGAAAAATGGTTCTGGTCTGAAAATTCCTCAGCTTTTGTTGATTATGATGCCAGAGGCTAATTTCCCATTGATCTCAACTATTGAAGCACTATTGCAATTTAAGTAAATTACCATCAAATAAACTCAGAAGTATAAACAGTCCAATTCTAACAAAGTACATAAAACTTGGCTCTCAAAAAATGACGCATGGGCATAAAATCCTCTAAGTAATTGCTATAACTGAATTAATCCTGAAGACCGCTTTACTAATTTTACACACTAACTTTGACAACATTACACCATGTATTAGTTTAGCCTCGAGTTCTCATGTAAAACAAAGTCACCGTCTCTCTCTTCTAAACTGCAGCAAAGACACTGTTCTACCAGCATTCAAGCCCCATATGCTTTGCTACTTCTCAGAAATGTATTGCGCATGTTGGAAACATTTTTAAACACTAAGTAGGATCTCGCCCACAATCCCAGTACATTTAAAAATCTGGTCCTCCAAGACTTAAATCTTACTGATAAGAGGCTAAGCCCATGCTTTATATTTGAAGGTACAGGCTGCATTTACTGAAGGTTTTAATTCTCTGTGCATCCAAGGAATTTAAACACTTCAGAAGTGGTCAGAATCAAACTACTTCTGGCTTTTTCTCAGTCAAGGTATCACAGTTCTATTTTTCCAATGTTTGCAGCATGATCTCACTCTGCATTTTAGGAAGCACTAAAAATCAAGCATTCTTTTTTACAGCAGCATGTTACGATGCTATCACCTTATGAACTTGCACACAAACAGCGAACACAAAGATACATCAATGGGGCTTGAGCATCTATGGTACAGAAAAAAAAAATGTGCTATTCCACCTACAAGGAATGTATTTAAAGAAAATGCTACATCCCAAAATACCATTTAGTTCACTTCTTTTTAACAAGCATCGCTTAAGGATGAATAAAAATACCCTCTAGTCTTTCAAGGCTACAAAGAAGGGAGGCTTATTTAAAGAGGTACAGTCTACTTTCTAGCCATGCTTAGCCTAGAAACTTTCAAAAAAAAAAGCTAAATATATGTTAGCACAATTACCTTCTTGGCCAATTTATACTGAATATACCTTTGTATCCCATTAGCTACTTTTCTAATTATCATGAAACCTGATCTGGATGATGCTTTATACAGATAGTGTGAGTAAATATGTATTTATATAAAATTTGCATAAGCGTTACTAAATATACAGTACATGACTAATAGCTCAATGGATGCTTGCTGCTGTTTCATAGAGAAAGAATCACCACCACCACGGGACTTTCTTCTCACCCAGTCTGTCCATTGCAAGGTGGGTGGTGTGGAATTTCCCACTGGAAACCACAATCACGGCAATGCTGTGTCTCCAGAGAAGAAAAGCAGGCCCGCTGCCCATCTGCACAAAGTACAAAGTGTGCTGCTTTTGCAGATTTAGGAAATAGCACAGTAACATGAGACACTCTTATTTGTATCTGGTGCTGAATGATAAGGAAAATCCCCTTTACAGTGCTTGATACTTTAACAAGGAAAACTCTACACTTCATCCTTTTCAGTTCCCTGCCCTGCTGTCTGCTTTTCTCGATAAGTAGTCTCCCATCAGTTTCAATGGGGACAGATCAAGTGCAATGGTGTAAATTTATATGCAGAATAAGACCTTAGACAAGAGGTGTCTTATGAGAGCCAACATGAGATGCAAGAGCCATTCTCCTCAACCCAGTCCAATAACACGGTAACACTTCTTCAGTGAGCCTGATACAACATCACTATTTGGTACAAAAACACCCACACTCATCTTTTATTCCTTGTTCTTAGACATATATGCAAACCACATTTAAAACACTGATTTAAAGAATAACCTATACTGCTCAAACAAAATTAGCCACATTCAAGAATGTATTTCATTTTTCCATTCCTTTGCTAAATGTTCAGACTGATTTCATATTTGTGCCTACTGAACTATATTAGTAGGTACATCACTGGTAGATTTAAAGGATAAAATTCCCTCATTGGGAATTGTCACCAGCCCACACTGCTCATGATACTGAATGTAACACTGACAGATTAATACAGAAATCCCTGCAACATGGCTATATGAAAATGCAAGGGCAAACATAAAATGCTAAGTAGGAAAGATCAGCAGGTCAGGTTCTGCGTATTCACGTGGCTAGTGTATGTCAGTGAGAGGCACAAATGGTTGCTGACAGTTTTGTCAACCCTGCCCTTACATGGGATGGCCGCTTCGTGCACTCAGCGCAGAGTAGTCTTCCAGCTCAGCAGTAAGCATTCATTGAAGCATCAGCTATCCAGGGAAGCTTTTTCTTTGTTTTTCTTTACAAATCCCACATCTTTGTGGTGTTAATTGTTTAAATATAGGGAAGCAGCAGAGATATTTCAAGTACAAGATGGCCCAGATAACCACAGAAATATTGAAAATAAACTTTCAGCCAGGGAGCCAAGTAGCCCAGATAGCCACAGAAAGGCAGAGAGATTTGGGACCTCATTATTGTCACAGCCAACTGATAAGCAAAAAGAGAAGGAAGAAACCAGTTTGTCTATAGAAATAAAAGTCAGGGACTAGCAACCAAATGAGGGAACTCCTGCTTCTGAGTTGTGAGGAAGGGCTGGCAGCCAAGAGGAAAGCAACTGGGCAGTCCAAGGATGAGCAAAGCCCTTCCACAGCCAAGCCCAATTAACAAGATATCAAGAGGTCTTTGCACAGTCTCTTTGCTTCCTAACCCAATTGGGCTGACCCATAAGCAGTGATAGGAGAAATAAGAAATGTTTTTCCTACCCTCCTCTTTAGCATTCCTCATAGGCTCATTATAGCCTAATTTTATGAAGTATCTAGATACAGAAACGCTTGTCAGTGTAACTAATTTGATTTTCAGGTCAGCAAGATTCCCAGGGTCCACCCTCCAAGTGTCTCCTTCCTTCCAGATACCTATGGAAATCCAAAAGCCACTAAAATACTCAGATACAACAATCCCTATCAGCTTCATAACAGTAAACTGCTTCTTGTGTACAAAGAATCTTTGCCCTCTCTCCTATCATTAACAGCAAGGTTTATGCCACCAACCTATCACCTGACAGAATCACAGTCTTCACTGCTCCTCGTTACATAAAAATCAAGCAATTGAGCACATTGTGTGTAGGAGTGAAGCAGATTCTGTTTTAGCACCTAACACTATACTTCAGGATAACAGGCAACCATGATCTGCATTCTCTCTCACGGAATATCCCAAGTTGGAAGGGACCAACAAGAATCAACAGGTCCAACCCCTGGCTCCACACAGGGCCACCAAAATTTAAACCCATTATCTGAGAGGATTGCCCAAATGTTCCTTGAACTCTAGCAGCTTGGGGTTGTGCCCACTCTTTTCTTGTGAAGAACCTCTTCCTAATACCCACTGACCCTGCCTTGATGCAGGCACTTTCCCTTGTTCCCACCACCTCAAGTATCATCAAAATGCTTTCCTTTATTTGTCCTCGTCCTTCCATTCTCCTTTCCTCCCCTCTTCTGACCTCCTCAACTTTACATTTTGGTAACCCCTCTCTTCGAGGCAGAATTTTCTGTTCACTCTTCCCGGCTGAGATTTTTCCTGCCACACCTCCATTTCACCCCACCTCTTGTTCACTTCCTCACACCTCAGCCTTCCACCACAACATGGTCTCAGCAGTGCCTATGAGCATGGCAACCCAGTCTTCAAGCTGACCTTCCTCCATCAGACACAAATCTCTCCATTGCCTCCCAGCAGGACAGCCTTAAACCAGAGGCTGTTGGACTGCCCCAGCCACCCACAGGGAAAAGGAGGCAGCAGAAAGAAGACATAGCACAGGCTCTGCCAAAGTGAAAGCAAAACTGCCCACTGCTTCGGGAACTTCTGAGGACTACTGCCTCTGCAACTTGACATTATGTCTGGAAAGCACAGCATGGATACACAGGAGCCAGGGGCAATGAGAGTTTCAAAGCTTTGTGTCACAGTGTGGGTCAGATCTCCACCAGATGAGGAGCCCTATAATCGGGATAAAAGACTTTTAAAGTTATCAGATTACAGACAACTGTATTGTATGCTTCTGGTCTCACTATAAGCTGGACTGTTTCAGATTTTCTCCTTCTACCAAGAAAGTGCAGACCAGTTCCAGACCTAGGTTTGAGAATATTCCTTTAGTTCTTGCTTAGCCTTTCCTCTAGACTCTCTTTTTTTGAAGTGCTTCATCCTGGCTTCATTTCACACCTGCCAAAAAACGCAGGTAGGGAGGAAAGTAGTTGAAGGTTTTTGCACTGGACAGGTGTGTGAGCATCATCCAGCCCTTGTTTGCAGAAGGATTCACATACCACAAAATATTCTGAGAATATAATTTACATGCAGCTCTTCTCAGGAGCAAGTCAACCAGAGAGAAGATTGATCTCCCTTCCTGGGCACGATCCCTGGAGAGAGTTCAGTGTACTGAGCACCCTGGAGACCCAGAAGGCTTGTCTCTGAGATCTCTGAAGCAGAACTGCTGTCAAGAGTGTAAATGCAGTCCTGATACAAGGGGATGAAAGTTATTCTAATTCAGTCTGGTATCTGTACTGCTGCCCAGCAAGCAGAATGGAGTGGAACCCCTTTAACAGCAACTGCAGCAGTGCATCAGTGTTCAGTTGTCAGTGCAGAGCGCTGGAGATCTTCAGTCAGATGCAAGGACAGGAACACCCTCTCCAAACAGCAAGAGGTGCAATTGATTGTCAGATGCAGCCATTCTGCAGAGAGAACAAAAGGAACAAAGCCGATGTCGGCCACTCTGCAACACAGTTCACCCCTCGCAAGCGCCCTTTTGGAGCAGTAATTCCTTTAAGTGAACAGGGGAGAAAAACAGATACCCAGCAGTGTGCTAATCCTCGCAGACAGAGCAGTTTTAACGCAGTGTAATCTTATAGAAGGAGGAAACAGCATTTCCTTTGTGCCAAAGGTATCAAAATGGTCAAAGATGGCAAGCTCCACTGACATTAACTTTATTAAAGGAGGGGTGTTCCCACAAGCCCTGAGGAGGCTTGGCAGGAGCCAGCCAGAGACAGAGAAGCATCCACTTGTAATGACAGAAAATAATAGACAGCTGGGACCTCTTGAAAGGATATATAGGCAAATGTACACACAAACTGGAAACTGCAAATCACAGCAACAAATTTACAGCTATCAAACAATAGCACAGCAGCAGCAATGTGCGCAGCTAAATAACTGCCTCTGATTCTTCTTGAATTCAGCACCTGTATTATTTTGCAGCAGCTATATAATTCACCAAAGGGGGAAGTGGTGCCCTGGGGTTATTATTACAAGAGTGCCAAACCTTCTCCAGTCAGTTCCTCAGCAGAGAAACATTTTTCCATGTAAATTGGATTGAGAAGTGAAAGAGAAGAGACTGGCATTCTCTGTAAAATTCTGAGCGAGAGGAGCCTACTTTTAATTAAACCTTACTTTAAATAACAGTAGGATTCATGTTCTATTCACAGATGCTCTCTTGCATCTAAATATCAAAAAAACAGTCAATGCACAATGGTTCTGAATGTAAAATCAGTTCCTGAACACCTTAAGTTAACACACACGAAACGTCCTCCTGATGGCACGTCAATACATCTCATCCAGCCTTGCATAAACACCTTAGAAACAGCAGCTTGCACTATATGGCACTGCTCGGACATTCAGAATCTCCTTGCAGAAATCAGCAGAGACCTATGTTGTTTGTTAGGATGAGGTACTTTTGTTATGTATATTTGGTTCTACAGAATCTTTGAAGCATTCAAAACAGTTGAGAGCCTTGCCTCCTCCTCATGCAAAATGGGAAGTGAAAAGTGAACCAAGGATCTGAAACACAAAGCTGTAGTATTGTAACAGAAGCAGAAAATACCAATGCATTTGCCTCCCCTTCCCTGCAAACAGTTCACTTATCATCATGTCCCCAAGTAGATTCTACACAATCACTGTGACATCTGTTAGCGAAATAAACACAAATCTATATCTGCACACAGCAAACACATTGGCAAGGTTGCAGCAGGGGGAGGGACATTGGGTGTCACTTATCACACAAACTAGAAAATGACAGCTTGTCACATCCATGAGTAAATACCAGCAGAATCAAGACGAGACAAGATGCTGCTTCACCTTTTTACCCCAGCACAGCATTACAGAGATACAGATTAAGGACAGTACTGCAGCTTCCTATCCCCTGCCTGCAGTAATAGCATCTGGATGCCCATCACCCCCCTGGGAGCACTAACAGTAATGGATTATATCCGCCACTCATGCACGTCAGCAGAGCTGACTGAGCTGGAGGGAGCTGAGCCCCTTCCCAGCTGGAGCCAGAAGGGCTGTAGAGGGTGAGCATGCAGTGACCTCTTTTTGAGTCACTCGTGGATGGCAAGGAACTGCCCACAGCCTTGTCAGAGCAGGATACTGTCATGGTACAGAAGCAAGGGGCTTAGCCATGACGTGCCAATGTGTGAAAATCACGGTATCACATAGTGCAATCCTCTTTGCACAGGCACACGCACCTTAAAGAAGGGAAAAGTGAGCTCAAATTCCTGTGTTTTCCCAAGCACAGGTGTGCACCCATGGACAGCTGCTGCAGAGCCCCACACACACTGTCTGAGCCCACAGGCATGAGGCTGAAGGCATCTTAGAATCACAGGATCACTGAAGATGGAAAAGACCTCTAAGATGATCTAGTCCAACTGTCCATCTACCACCAATATTACCCGCTAAACCATGTCCCCACGTATCACATCTACATGTTTCTTGAACACCTCCAGGAACAATGATTCCTTGGGCAGCCTGTGCCAGCACCCAACCACTCTTTCAGAAAGTCTTTCAGTCTTACAGAAGTTTTTCCTAATATCCAATCTGAGAGTCATATTGGCAAGCCTCCAGTCATCCGGGACCTCTCCGATTGACCAAGACTGCTGACAGATGGTGGAAAGCGGCTCGGCAATTGCATCCACAGCTTCCTGTGCATCCTCAGGTGGATCTTCCACCACCTTGCAGTCCAACATGCAGGACTTCAGTGGCTGCATCATGTGGCTTGGCACAAGGCTGCTCCTAGCTGCAAGATGGAGGAAGGGCTGTGGAACGAAGCTGCTGACAAAAAAATCACCGTCAAACAAGAGTTCCAAAAACTATCTCCAGGGCCTCCCACCTCTACCTTCAGGCAACACAACAGAGTGTGCTCGAGACATATCACATCTCCATCTGCAAGAAATACATTGTGCTAACAGTTAATGGTATCTCACAGCGGTGCAGTGCCCTTTCATTGTTGATGGGTTCTTCTCAGGGGCATTCTCCCCAAACCCAGAAGCCTGCATTCAAGGCACTGTATATTCTGATTCATATAGTGTTAACACAACTGTGAAAAAGATATTATTCCAGCTCCCTTCTACCTTTACACATACAGCCTCCCACCCCCTCTTCATTGTGCTTTTACAGTGAGAGTTTGTTCCTAATTGGTACCCAAGTGCTCATAATCAGATTAGCTCCTCCACAAAAAAAGAATGCTGCTTTTTATCCTGATGAGAACAGATAACTTACATAATCTGATTTGAAAAATCACCATAATCAGGCTTTGGTGGAACCACTGTTTTAACAGATGTGTGGCTGATGTGTTTCCTAGTTTTATTATAATTTGACTGCAGGCAAAGCAAATAATTGGCTTGAAAATAAGCAAAAGTTTAGGATCTTGGACAGCGGAGATGAATGCCAAAATCAGAGCTCAGAATCCTCCTTGGGACTTTTATTGGTTCATATTCTGCTTCTCCACAATCCTAACCCGAATCTTTAAGTATAAATACACATAGAGAAAACTTTGGCAACTGGACTCCTGACCTGAATTTGTTTTCTCGTGCAGGAGATAAACTTTAAGCCTTCAGGAGTTACATATTTACAGTCTGATTTCACAACAAAGAACACTGATTCTTCTATTCAGTAGGAAAACAGCAACACTTTTTCTAAGAAAGCTGTATTCAATAGTTAACAGTGTGAAGCTACTAGAAAAAAAAATGTAGAACAGGAACAGGAAGGGGTTTTAAGCTATCTAAAGGAAGGTTATTCTCAGAACTATAAGAATACGTCAGAATTATTTAGTAGGCACACTGAAATAGTTCCCCATTAATCACATTTTCAGTGAGGCATTTTAAATTCATATTTTCACAAATCCACGTAGTTTGAATAGGGGCTGCTGGCTGCAGCAACCCTACTATCTGTTTCAAAGCAGAGGCGAGATGCCTGTGCTGGTGCTTGCTGCAGCTTGACCCAGAGCCATGCCGTTGCTGATGCACCCCCGCCCTGAGCACTGAAATGGAAGGTTGCAATGGGAGTGTGCACAGGGACACCACAGAAACACCTGTATGCCCCAAAGGGGAAATATAAATGCAGAGAATGAAACAAAATCTGAGTTTTAAAACTACTTTTTCTTCCAAAAGATGTAGTTAAAAGGTTTCATTGCTGCTTTACATGCAGTAAAAATAAAAGGGAAGTTCAAAAGACTCTGCTTTTATCTGCCACACAGTTTGCCTTCAAGTCTGTAGCTCTGTGTGGATTCTGAGATGAGCAGATATCTCTTCTGGGTGTTTCTAACACACCTACTGACTTAGATCCCTATCCTGCAAATGCTAATGCACACGCTCTTCTCTGCAGTATCCAAGATACGCTTTATGTGCATTATATCTAGGACACCTTAGAAACTATGAGTGCTGAAGACAGCCATTCAACATGGCACATTTTGGTGGAATATCACTGTTATAGTAAAAAAAAAAAAAGAGCCCAGCAGTCTTAAATCAAGAAATCTTGGCCAGCTTTAAGCTAGTTAGGCAAGAGCAAACTGGCTCAGAGCACACCCAGTAGCAGCACTGATGCTGTCATGCACTGCTGTTGCCTTTTGTCTGTATTCATGTTACAGTACAGACCCCCACCTGAAGCAACTTTGCAGGTAATAATTAGATCTAGCCACAATTTTCTTGCAGTCACAAGTTTCCACAATTTATGCCTTTTGGAACCAAAGCAGAAGCCCATCAGCTCGTGCACTTCTCTGCTATGCAGGAGCCACAGATTCAGACAGGCTCCTCCTCGGTTCTCCCTGGTGAGAAGGCAGATCTCTCAGTTCCTTCCTTCAGCTGGGCTGCTCCTCTTTTTACCCATACTTTCTAAAGGGAACATGACCCAAAATTGGGAAATGATCACTCACCCTACAGAGAGCTGTGCTTTTCTTTGCACAGATGTCTGCAAGCACCTGTTGTCTGAAAGGAATTAGAACATCAGCATATATTGAATGAGGTGTTTTCTGTTTCTGTGCAGCCTTGCAAACCAGGCTGTGTTACATGCACATTCACAGATCAGTTAATGCAATTTATGATCTCTAGTAGCTTGCTGAGCTGGGAACAAACAACTGAAGGGAAGAGGCTGAATGGCATAGTCTGTGTCTCTACATGTGAAGAGCAATATGAACCTGTGTGAACTCAATAGTCAGAGGAACAAGGAGCCAGAGAAAGATCCTCCCAAAAAGTGCAGTTCATTCCTTTCTCTGCTGTGCATAGCCAGCACTCATCAGCATTCCCACACCACATGGATCTGATCACTCAGAGATAAATGTCAGTTAATAAAATATAAATCCCATAATAGTCTGTGACGGACAGAGACATCTTAAGTAGTCTTCTTGGTGTATAAAGTATAAACCTTTGCTCCTCTTAACATTTGTTGTCCTTTGTATTTTCCAATGACATTGCTCAAGAGCAAGGAAATCACAAATGATAAATTGAGGCTATAGAACTAGGATATTCTGTAACATAGTCACTTGGGAACACCTATGGGTGTCCTTCTGCCTTCTCTCCTACATTCCTTTCTAAGCAACACTAGGGCTTCAAGAGAAGAAAATGGTGCATAAATGAGCTTATCCCAACATTCAGTCATTTTGGAGCCAGCACTGAATCATACAATTGTTTGAGTTGGAAGGGACCCTAAAAGCCATCTAGTCCAACTCCCCTGCAATGAACAGGGACACCTACAGAGATATCAAGTTGCTTAGAGCCCCGTGCAGTTTGACCTTGAATGTCTCCAGGGATGGGGCACCCACCACCACTCTGAGCAACCTGTTCCAGTGGTTCACTGTCAGGTAGGAGTTCCAGAGTGTATCTACAAGCTGAGACAGCATTGCCACAAGAATGCAGGAGGATTGGATACACGCATCCACCATTTTCATGCTAGGTGTGCCTCACTGAACTTTGCTGGGGCAACAAGGCAAAGAAATATTTGATGTCTTAAAGTCTTCTAGGGCATAGAAAAATGTTCCCTTTAAAATTCTTGTTAAGTTTCTCTGGATTCATATGTGAAGTGAATGATTTGGGGGTTCTGCCCTCTCCCACAATAATTAACAAATGGGAATCTGTTCAACAGCTCCCTGTTCATTCCCAGGAGTAATCAATTAACCCTACCCAGACCTCAGCCCTAGGTTAAGGAGATCTTTACTGAGTCTTTAAGTTTTTTTAATATACTGGTCCTATGAAGACATTCTCAAATTCTTTTATCAATGTTTTTTGCCCCATCTCTCTAGTGGAGGAGGTCAACTATTAGGTGAGTCCCAGACTCACTAGCAATTACTGCCCTCCTCCCTCTCACTCCCAAGAAAACTGTAACAGTGCCAAATCACAGTTTATCTAGATACTCATTTCACATGTCTTACCATTATCACTAAGGCTTTATCTGTTTCTCTTCTGGCTTATCAACACTCTCAATGTTGATATTCCTGTTTATGATGTTATACTGGTCTGTGGCCCACAGGCTAACTCTCTGTTAATACGCCTTATTTGCTCTAGAGATGTTAGTCTGCACAGCTTTGGCTGCAACATTATTTACTTTTCCTTCCTTTCTGAAGCTCCCCACTCTGCAGTGCATGCCACATGCACTGTTGGCACTGGCAATTAATACAACCCACCAGCGTACTTGTATTCTTTCAAAAGCTATGTTGTCTTGGCTTGCAATGTTCACCACATTTTGTTTCACAAGAATCCAGTTTTGAGTTCTGGCATGCCTGCCTGCATTAGATCTCCATCCTTGCAGCACTCGTTTTAATTTTCTACTGCATCCAGTGTTGGAGATTTGTTCATCCTTCGTGTATTTCATAATTCGGTCTCGGCACTTCACTCCACCTTGCAAATTACAACTGATCTACATAATTGTTTAGTTTTGCATTCTCTAGTAATCTTTTTCAGGTTGATTTGTCTCAGGTCTCAATCAGTGTATCAGGGACTATACCAACTACCTCAGTTGGAAAAACTGGTTTCTCAGTTTCTATTTTTATTTTGAGTTCCCATACTACTTCTAGTACTTGAAGGGAGCTTATAAGCGGGAGGGGAACCAAATTTTTACACTATCTGATAGTGACAGGACAAGGGGGAATGGCTTTAAGCTAAAAGAGGGGAGACTTAGATTAAGGTTAGAAGTTAAGAAGAAATTCTTTACTCAGATGGTGATGAAGAACTGGCACAGCTACCCAGAGAAGATGTGGTGCCCCATCCCCGGAGCGCTCAAGGCCAGGTTGGACAAGGCTCTGGGCAGACTGATCTGGTGGGTGGCAGCCCTGCCCATAGCAGGGGGTTGGAACTAGGTGGGCTTTAAGGTCCCTTACAACCTAAGTCACTCTATGATTCCACATTAAAAATACAAAAATCCTCCCCTCTTATCTTTATTTCATTCCTATCTTGGAGAGTAAAGCATGCCTCAAAATTCTGAGACATGTCAAATCATTCAGAACTATTGCCAGGAAAAAAAGAAAAAAAAGTATCTCATGATTGTCTTTGTTTTGGCTGGTACCCACAGACAGCATAAAAGACCTTGTCAGTTGACGTCTTCTCTTCCAGAAAGTGTCAGCTGTGGAGGCATTTTTAACTGTGACATTTTCCCCACTCAGAACATTTTCTTAATCCATTATGCTCCAGGTACCATCTGCTGAACAAGTCACACGTGGCCAAGATGCCCGGCCACATCCACCTTTACTCAGTGGATGAGCCCTAATTGCTTAGCCTGGAACAACGCAAGCCACTGCACTGCACAGCATCCAACTCCAACTGCTTGGGCCACGGTTTCTCAAGGGTACAATACCCCAGCACAGTCTCAGAGGCAGCTGCAACCACTGATTAGTTGCAACACAGAACAGTCATGCTTCCATTCAACTTCTGTGAAAAGAGGAGGGAGCAACCACTCTGTAGGCCTCCAGTTGCCTTTTGTTCCCAGTTTCACGCTAGGAACATGACTGTGAGGCTGGGATCCAAGCAAAGCACTATCAGAAAAGTACATCTGGGGTACAAATTGTCACCCATTCCACTGCCCTGCCTGGTGCCAGGGAGAACTGGAGGGGCTACATAATGAAGGCTGGGATAACAGTGCTGTTCCTAGCTGTGATTTGGATGCAGCCTCAGTGAGTATACGCCAGGATGGTAGAACCTGTTAAATATAGGGCAGAGGACAGTTTTAGTATCAATCTTGCAGGGCTGTATGGCTGTTGGCTCTTAGTAGCTGGCATGATGCAAGCACGGTGGAAAGCAGGTTTCATCCTTCACCCCTGCAGGTTGGCTGCTCCTAGCTGCAGGCAATTCCAAGAGCAATCTGCCAACAGGAACACCGCAGTCCAGGTACTACTCAACATCCCTTCTCTGGTGCTGCTTCAGAGCCTATCAAAAAGAGATGCCAAGGCTGAACACAAGCCTGATCCAAACAAGGAAGCTCCACAGTGCCACAGCTCTGTGACAACTCTAGCAGCCTGAGTTAACCTGCACAGGAATACCTTAAGACCAGCCCAACTACACCAGCACCCTCTCAGCTGGCTTTACCTCTTGGTCTGCTGCTCTTTCAGCCTGTACATACACATGAATATGCATAGAATCATAGAATGGCTTGAGTTGGAAGGGACCTCAAAAATCATCTAGTTCCAACCCCCTCTGGCATGGGCAGGATTGCCAACCACTAAATCAGTCACTACATCAGGCCACCCAGGTCCCCATCCAACGTGGCCTTGAGTGCCTCCAGGGATGGGGCATCCATAGCTTCTCTGGGCAGCCTGTTCCAGGGCCTCACCACCCTCTCAGTGAAAAAATTTCCCGACATCTAACCTAAATATTCCCCTTTTTAGTTTAAAACCATTCACCCTTATCACTGTCTACCCATGAATGTTGCAAGACGAGCACAGAGATGATCTGCTTATCTCTCTCTTTCTATTTTTTTTTTAACCAATTAGGTTTCTGCAGTGGCAGATGATTAGTGTTTACAATAATTCAGATATTAAATATCCAGAAGAATTACTGTTGCTTAAAATGTGGGTTAGGCAGCTTTACATGTAGCTTATTTGTGCTGCCTGGTAATGATTACACTAAACACACAGTGTTTAAAATGAGATGTAAAACCAGCAAGAGGTAAATGAAATTTTATTCCATTCTTCCTTTTAAGTGGGAAGGTTTGCTGGAGACACAATAGGGATTAATACAGTAGCAGAAACTGCAAAATGGCAAATGAACTATAGCTGAGTTCAACACAGTAAATAATGAAAGAGATACAACCTCTCTGGTCTCCTGCATCTTACACAGCTCTAATAGCTGTAGGAAGAAAACAGCAACAATTCATACAGAGATTTGTCTAATATCTTTGAGGAGTTGATAAAATATCGCATTAAGGCACTGCATTTCAAAGCTTTGAAAGCTGTTATCTTAAATCGCTGCAGTTTCTACGGTAACAGTTTAGCAGGAATCAGATTCTACAGGAACAACCTGCAAGTTGTCAATGCAACAAATCACTGCCTCATAGGTAGAGGTAATTAGGATCCCAGCTGCCATTACCAGCTGATAGTATTTCACTTTAGCCTCCCTCACATTCTAAGAACATTCTCTCTCAATAACAAGCATCGCTAAGATACTACGTTTTCTTTAAACACCTTTTGCTTTCCTTCTTGAAGACCCAAGAGCTATTTAATCAGAGAAAAGATGACTTAACCACATATAAGAAAAGACTCGGGCTGTCTAGTCCATGTATAGCCATTACCAGCTCTTCCTACCACTGCGTCAAATACCGGGACAACAGCTGAGCGTTAGGGTTAAAAGGAAGGTAGCGCTGTGGTTAGTGGCTACTGCCATCTTGCGAACAAAATTCCAAACGCCATTCCTTCGCTCTTAGTCAAACCCTATCTGACGTAGCAGAGCAGGGGAAAAAAATCCACAGAAGCTCAACTCTTGCACAGATAAATAACTTGGTGATAACATCTCCGCATTTAGGCACAAAATATATGATAGCTTCTGTCCAGTCCAGATAGGAGTTAAACAAAACAGAGAGAGCCTACAGAGAAGGAAGGTATTTTACTAGTGGTGTGAAAAGCTATTCCTTTTCCACTAAATTGTAAACAATGCCTAATGTTACCCTTACTGAAGGGTCAGCATCGTGTCAGCTGCATATTTTCTAATACTAACAGGCAAACTTTCTTCTTTCTTGAGTCAGTTTCTTTTTTTAAAACTTATATTCCTTCTGTGCCTGGAGTTCAAACAGCAGTGCAAGACAGTGTTACACTGAAACTATCAAAGGGGCTTAGAGCTATAAATCCAGCAAACACAGGCATCATCAACTCTCTGTCCTCCCTACAGATACTGCAAGGCTGGATTTGCTACTGTTGTGATCAGGAGCTGGAAAGACGAGAAGAGATCAGATGAAGGGTAGCATTTCCACTTCTTGTAATATACTAACAGTTTTCTTATAGCATCTGCTACTGGCACCAATGTTAACTAAAATACTTCTGCTTAAAACTGATACTTATTTTGTATCCCTCATCAAGGCACTTTTTTTTCCCCCTAAAAATAAAATCACATGGATTTTGAGTACCTACTTCATGACTGTAGTAGAAGTAAAAATAGAAAGAATTTACACCAAAACTACTTATTTGTTTCCTATGCACCATTTTTTTCATTCCAAGATCATTCTTCCCTCCCCACAGGGCAGAAAGGTTTGATCACCCAGAAAAATAACAGCAGGGTTGGGAACAGTATTTGTCTTCTAAACGCACAGAATCACAGAACGGTTTGGGTTAGAAAGGACCTTAAAGACCATCCAGTTCCAACCCCCTGCCACGGTAAGGGACAACTCCCACGAGACATATTAACCAAAGCCCCATCCAGCCTCGCCTTGAACACTTCAGGGATGGGTCATTCACAGCTTCCTGGGTTACCTATTCCAGTGCCTCACCATCCTCATAATGAAGAATTTCTTCCTAATAGCTAATCTAAATCTACCCGCTTTTAGTTTAAAACCATTACCCTTTTTCCTATCACTGCACTCCTTGAGAAAGAGTCCTCTCCTTGCTTTCCTGCAGCCCAACTTAGGTACTGGAAAGCTGCTATCAGGTTTCTTCTCCAGGCTGAACGACTCCAGCTATCTCAGCCTGTCTCCACAGGAGATGTGCTCCAGTCCTCTGACCATCCTCATGACCTCCTTTGGACTCACCCCAACACCTTGATGCCCTTCTTGAGCTGAGGCCCCAGTGCTGAAAGCAGTACTCCAGGCAAAGTCTCATGAGAGCAGAGCAGAGGGAGACAATCACTTCCCTTGCCCTGCTGGTCACCATTCTTCTGATACAGCCAAGGATCTGGTTGGCTTTCTGGATTGCAAGTGTACTTCTACAAAGACCCCCACAAGTTCTCCTCCTCAGGGCTGCTCTCTATTCACTCATTGTTTAGCCTGTATTTGTGATGGGGATTGTCCAAACTGAGGCGCATGGCCTTGCACTCAGCTTTGTTGAATATTGTGATGTTCACATGAGCCCATTCTCAAGCCTGTCAAGGTTGCTCTGGATGACATCTCTTCCATCCAGCATGTCAACATCTCAGCTTGGTGTTATCCACAAACTTGCAAAGAGTGCACTCAATTCTATTGTTCATGTCTCCAATAAAGATATTAAATAGTGATGGTCTCAATACCAACCCCTGATGAATGACACTACTCACGGGTATCCATCTGGAGACTGAGCCATCAACCACAACTCTTTGAGTGTGACCATCCAACCAATTTCTTATCGACCAGGTGTCCATCCATCAAATCAAACTTCTTTTCAATTTGGAAACAAGAATGTCATGTGGGACAGTATCACACAGCAGTGCTGAGCCAAGATATGGGAAATCATTTCTTCAGTCCCATTTTCACAGTAATTTAAATTTGAAATAGTGAAAATATCGGTCTATATGCCTGATTACAAGTGGGATAATGCCCCTTCTTCCTCTGCTTACTCATCTTGCATAATTGAACTGCTATAATTTTTAGGTCAGTTTGTTTCTTCCACTCTGTGCTTATAGATCCCAGAAAAATGGTGTCCCATACTCAGGTCTCCAGATAACACCACAAGCATGCAGTAAACATTTTAAAAGGGTTTTGTTCAGAAGAATCTTCTGTGGAAGATGCCATATTTTAAAATTGGTATTTGGTCTCCATTCACCCTGGTTTCAGGGACTCTTCCGTAGATCTGTACAATTTACCATTTTAGCACTTTATATTTCTTGCCACTTTCTGTAGTATTCAACACATTCACCCTAAAAATCAGTAGTAATGAGAGCTTAGCTAAAGGAAGGATGTATAATGTTACAGGCTCCAGGAAATGTCACATCAAGCCACAAAAGCAAATTCCACAGTAAGACTCATGCCTCATTCACATTTAGGAAAGTAGTCGACAGTAACATACTTCCAACAAAATGCAAGGCTTTGTGAAACAAAACCGTACGATCAGAGTAATAGTTACACTACTTCTACCTGGGCTGCAAAACCATTTGGCTGTCCCCAGAACGAAGTCTGGCATTGCACATCTTCAGCTTTGTTTGGTGTGTAAATATCAATAATGCCACTGTTGCAGCTATGGTTTCACTTGCAAGCTTTTTGAGCATGCCAGATACAATCTAGCTCCTCTCACTAAATTTTTGCAGGTTAACCTTTGGACTATTATTACAGTACTTTATAATGCTGCCTGTCACTGCATTAACTGCCAACAGATAGGCTGGTCTGGCATATGAACAACCCTATTGCTGCTAGCATAGACAAAGAAGTCTTGCTGCTTAATTTGTCACTGAAATTGCAGGAATAAATATTCAGTCATTCACAAGAAGCCTTTATTCTGTAGAAGTACCAGCACACTTCAGGATCTGTTGTAACTAGAATTCTCTCTCACTAATCTTCTATTGCTGACCAAATCAGACAAAGAGCTCCCATACACAGTAGATTTGTATGGGTTAAGTACAAACTGTGTATTAGGGAATCAAGATAAAAACTGTTGGTATCAATTGATAAACTAATCCAGTTTTCATCTAGCCAATAAGAATGACACTGCCCCAGGTTATGGGATTCAAGTGCTTCATGTTGAAAAGTCTGTTTATGGTATTTTCTTTCCATTTAAGGTTATGTTCTTTTTTAAAACCCTTTATTTAGTGGCTTGGGAAGAGTTCCTCAAGTAAAATGAAAGGCTAATATTTTTGTATAGAGAAAAGGCTGTCTTGAACAGGAAGATTTTTTTTGTATTTCTAAATATTCTGTTTTTGTATCAGCCTTGAGTGTCCCAGTTTACTTTAAGTAAGGTTCTTCTGTCTTCTGAGTATTATTCTTATCTCTAACAGACCTTCCAATGGCCATTTTGTTCCAGAAAGCACAGATCAAGAATATCCTGATGGTTGCTGATATCTGATTTATTAGCTGCCTGAAACTATAACCATAAGCTGTCTCAAAACCAGCAAAAGACTTACAGTGGCAGGACAAAGACATATGCTACTGTATCAGGTAGA
Organism: Pavo muticus; assembly: GCA_016647715.1. Taxonomy (NCBI): domain Eukaryota; kingdom Metazoa; phylum Chordata; class Aves; order Galliformes; family Phasianidae; genus Pavo; species Pavo muticus. The sequence goes on along the minus strand of JACDJE010000018.1, from coordinate 4,195,735 downwards.
GACCAGAACATCTGCATATTCATCTTACAATAAGCATTTAACATTCAGCCAGACAAGAGGTGACAAACCAGGCCAGGTCCTAATGGATATAATAGAGCATTCCAGACTGCTGAATGCCAATTGAGCGTTTAGATACTGAATCATATGGGTTGGAAGGGTCCTCTGGGGATCATCCAGTCCAAGCCCCTGCTGAAGCAGGTTCTCTGTAGCAGGTCACACAGAAAAGACTTCAGGTGGGTCTTGAATATCTCCAGAGAAGGAGACTCCACAACCCCTCCAGGGAGCCTGTTCCAGTGCTCTGTCACCCTCACAGTAAAGAAGTTCTTCCTCACGTTTGTATGGAATTTCCTGTGTTCTAGTTTTAGGCCATCACTCCTTATCCTATCATTACATGTTAACAAGAAGAGCCTGGCCCCATCCACTCAACTCCCACCATTTAGTGATTTATAAGAGCTGGTAAGATCCCTTCTCATCTACTCTTCTCCAGGATGAACAGGTTTCAGAATAATCTTTCCAAAGGTAGTTTAGAAAAGGACAGCTGTAAAAGTTTTGTATATGTTTCAAACTATTTTGTGCCATCATGGTGGTGGCTCTGCCCCACCGAGTGACCCGGCTCCAGAACAACCACACAGCACTGTGTGATCGACACTGCCTGGGCTGACACTGGGACCTGGGGTGGGCACAGGGCAGTGCTGACACAAGTTTTGGTAAATAATGGTGTGCATTTTGATACACTGACTGAACACAGCCCTGTGAATAGTGGAAGATATGTAGCTGTGCTTTCTGTTTTGGAAAAGGAATTTGAGAATAGGTTTCAAGAATGCTGAAAAAATCATCAATTTTTTGCCAGAGTTGTGACTCCATGCCCAGTTGACATAAGTACATTACTTATTAATTTTCAAATGGAACGTGTAAAGCTGCAATCAGACATTCAACTCAACAATCTGATCATGTCTCTTTACCAGACCTTTATAAGCCCCATCTGACCAGAGGAAAAAACACCCCTTGCTTTGCCATCACACCTTATTCATGGCAACGCTTTCCAGCTGTACATACATTTGTAAATGACTGTTTTCAAGGATGAATCACAGGAAGAGTAAAACATCATCAAAAATCTCTGATGAACACCTTAGTAGCTCACTGAGAGTTGCAGCCAGTGCCACCAAACCAGACTGATGCATTAGTGCCACAAAAACAATGTCATATAACCCACTGTTTTGTTTTTGTTGCTCTTCATGTTTTAATAAAAGAAATATATTTTAAAATAAAGCTTTGTTAGTTACATACTTTACATGGTATATTTTATTTGCAGCCCATGACAATTCCTCCTCACTCAGAGCAGCCTCTGGACAAGCCTTTGGGACAGGCCCAAAGGTTGGATGCCCATGTACTGAGCCATGTCCCCAAATGCCACATGGACATGTCTATTAAATCCCTTCATGGAGCAACAGGTGTACATGGCAGCACCAGCCCCGTGTTGGGTAAGAATGAGACTTTGCCTGCAGAGTAGTCTTTTTTTGTTTGTTTGTTTAGTTTATCAAAAAGGAGTGCAAGCTGTGCTAATGGTGCTGGGGGGGGGAAGCCTCTTGCAGGGCTGACTCTGCCTTTCAGCACCACCACACACACACCATCAAATCCAAACCCACATGCATTGCACATTACATGTGTAGTGCCAGTTGGCAAGTAGCATGGTGATTGCCAATAATATTTCAACCCACCTACACTGTGCACGCCTGTGAAGACAAATGTGTTTTGTTATTAAGCAGATAAGCAAGTTTTTGTATTTAATTATTAAACTTGGGCTTGTGTTATTTCATAAAACAATTTAATAAGCTAACACATTCACTGCGGAAGAAATATCCTTGCACAATGCTGACAAATTTCGTAACTTTCAACATCTTCAAGGCGAGAATCATTTGTGCCATGTTTCAAATCATAGCAGTATTCAAAATGAATCTTAAATTGTGGCAAGCTCAAGCTATGGCAAGTAATTTCATGCATTTTGATCCACTGACTAACAGCAATCCTGTAAACAGTGAAAAATAGGCAGCTGTGCTATCAATAAAGAATTCAATAATAGGTTTCAAGATTTTAAGAAAAAATATCAATTTTTTAAATATTCGTGGCTCAATTTTCAGTCAACATAAATACATTACCTGCAAATTTTCATCTGGAATGTATAGAGTTGCAATCAGACATTCGATTCAAAGAAAATTCTGGTCATACCTCTCTGACCGGAGAGAAACACCCCTCACTTCATAATCACACCTTCATGGCATTGCTTTTTGGCAGTACACACATTTGTGAACAGCTGTTTTCAAGGATGAAGCACAGTAAGAGTAAAATTTCATCAAAAATCTCTGATGAGCACCTTGAGAGCTCACTGAGAACTGCAGCCACTGGCATCAAACTCAGACTGATATATTAGTGTCACTAAACTATGTCAAATAACCCACTGGTTTGTTTTTATTGCTCTTTATGCTTTATTAAAGAGTATATATTTTAAAAGTTGTTAGTTATACACATTAACTATATTATATATTTTATATGGGTCTTATGATTCCTGCTTTCTCTAGTTCCTGCACCGTTCTTGAGATCTCCTCTTGCCCTCTTGGGAGTCTATACTGTTATGTATTAGTAATCCAGCGCGATTCTGGCAGGTGAATAGGCTCATGTTTCACATGGCCTCTTAAAATTGCCTGTACCACCCAGATACTAATACATCCCTAAGTCTGAACTCTCCCACAGTCATCTGGAGAGTCAGACCCCACAATATGTCTATGCCCGGTATATACTCCAGATCTGGGGCAATAGACACCTTATACTCCTGGGGTGGGAGACACCCAATCCCCAACTTCAACCATGTCTGGGTTACAAGGATGATCTGTCCCCCAGACCCACCAATCATCACCCTATCTCCCTGAAATTTAGTTGGATCACCACATATAATCAGTTTCCACACCCGTGTCCCCTAATGCCATCACTCTCTGTATATTCTTCCTGGAACCAAAAGATAGTCAGTTCAACATAGGGCCTCCAGTTCCACCAGGGGCCCTAATTACAGCGGGGCTGACATCCCCCATCACACAAGTAGTTGCACAATAGCCAGTTCTTTTTCCTCAAGTGGCACTTGAGGAGGCCTTTTCCATTTGTTAGGAACTATAAAATCTTCTAGGTTCCACATTCTTGTTGGAACCTGTTCAATTATTCTCACCCTTGCTTTTCAGGGAGTGCTTTGAACTTTTTTTATTTTCCTCCAGCTGCTTCCATAGCTGGAGGAAGACATGATCGGGCTGACAGTCGGTTTTTGCAAATTGAATTCCAGCTCAGATCAAATCATTGAACACTTCTTTTCAGGATACCCATACAGGTCCTGATCAAGATGCCTGCTGGGTGGGCCTATCTTGGAAGTGGACTGGTCTGTCCCAGACTTTCTTTGTCTTTTGGGTTACGATTAGTCTTATCTCCAGAGTATCCAGGATCCCCAACTCTTCTAGATGGGCTTTCACCTTATTAATTTTCTTTTGGGATTCAACCAGGATCCAAGGATCCTACTGATCTGTGTCCTTTTCCTCCTTTAAAGATATAGGTCTTAATTTTAGAGGGGAAAGGCAGTTGAAGATAGGGCAGTTTACCCTGTCAGAAATATAGCTTTGTTTTCTAATTGTTTGATATGAGCTTTTAAAAGCTCGTCCTCCTCCTTTAGTTCTTCTTCTGAGAAATGATATGCATTAATGGTTAGTAGTAGCCAACATGCTATAGTGAATGCTGCTACTACTCTTTCCTCTGTTGTTAAGATAGTTTGTTTTAATTTATTCAAAAACTCTGTCATCTTGGAAAGAAATTTAATAATAGGACCACTGTCCCTTATAGGTCCCCATTCTTCAATAATCCATTCAGCACTCAGCCATGGGGAACCCAGAAATCCTGGAGTTTCCCCAGCTCTTTCTTTGGGGTATTAGGGATCCTAAAGACCAACCAATGCATTATTCAAAAATGCTGCTTACCTTCAGAGGGCCTCAGATACACAGAAATCTCCAGATAAGAGACTTTTGCCAACTCTTAAATGAGGTCTAGGAAGGGGTGGATCCTGGCTCCACCTGTTTTGGTCATTCATGTGCATTGCATGCACCTGAGCTCCCCTGGGTTGGCCCTGCCTTCCCACCAGGTGCTCAATCACTGGTTCAAGCCATGACTTAGCATTTCTACTACAAGGGCCCAAGACAATTCCTCTTCACTCATTGTGGCCTAGGCAAGCCAAAAGGTTAGACAACCATGCTCTATTGTATTAGCGTAGGAAACAGCCCTCTTTTCCTTCCACCCACCTCTCTTTCCACCTTCCTTTGAATAATATGGCTTTAGCGTTATGGCATCAGGTCTGGGATATTTAAAAGGCTTATAATAAATGACAGAAGATTCCAATTAAATGTCACGTTTCACATAGAAGCCTGAAGCCAAAGCTAGAAAAAAAAATTTTTAAAGGTTAAAAAAAAGTAGCAACAAAATCCTTAAGTGTCAGCTGTACAACAATCCCACAGGCATGTAGTATATAAAATCTACTAATGATAGTTAGGGGTCAAGGGAAGGTGATTGTATAAAGACACCAAATGGAGCCTAGATAGCAGGCAGGCTTGTCTGCTCTGTGAATTTTCCTTCGAGTACCCTCCATTATTCCAGATGCAAGTTCACTAGGTACTACAGATGTAGTAAACCTGAGCTGGTGTTGATAGGGCACATTTAGCTTAACCAAGGATAACACAGCACAGAATGGCAGGAACTCTGAAAAAGCACTGAAGTGACTGTGAAGCATTAAGCATCTTAGAAGTCAAGTCAGAAGACTAAACCTGGATTTATTTTTTCAGTCACACAGCTGCTTTTCTAAATCTCTCACCTCACATATTCTACAAGAACATATTTGGCTATACCTGTGTCTTTGGCAAAGACCAAAATCAAATCAAATTTTCTTAAGATGAGACTTATGGCTTACAGAGGGATAGATGTTACTAACCTAGGATTATTTATGTAGAGATATAAAAGATCAAGAGTCTTTTGGAAAAATCTCATACACTTTCCTCATGCCCTTACGTTCCCCAGTTTCACAGCAGCAGCATTTTCTCCTCAGTTCAAACATCAGCTCGGGAGGTAGGAATAGAAAAGAGTTCTCTAACGAATCATCTTACCTGGCTAATAGCTTTTATCTGTGCAAGCAACGTGTCTGTGTACCTCCCCACAGTAAAAGCTCACCATCTGCCTTTGTTCTAATGGATTCTCTTAACACGTGTTGTTCAATTCCAGTAGAGGACACTGGAGAATCCCACAGAGGAGAGTGATGTTTAGGATTCCATAACTGCAGGAAAATCTTTAACCAGAGTCCACATTACTTACACATGCCAGATAAAGCTGCTAGCTCAGCTTAAGGGAAACAAAAGGAAGGTTTTCTGCAAGCAATTCGTTCAGTCTCAGCAGCCCTCACTGACTGAAGACAACTTCAATCACAGAATGATCAATATATTAATTACAGCAGTGGCATAGTAGCTTGTTTGTGCAAGGTGAGCGCAATTCAGTGCATGTAAATTTTTTTTGTCAAGTCGTTTTGAGACTACTCCAGGTACATCTGTCCTTATCGACTGCTGTCTCTGGTGAGCTTGCATGGGCTTGGTAAAGGCTGAAGGGGTCAGTGCATAGTGCTTTTTTCAGCAGAACAGCAGACTCATGCATGCCATCAGTTATCATGTCTCATATGATGACTTCTTAAAGCTCCCTCGACTTCCTCAAACTTTACCACAGTTGAAAATGCTTGCAATGATTTGGAGTGCATTGAAACAGAGGTATAGAGACGAGTCATCTCAAAACCACCTTTGCGTTATGACAACTATAGCTGAAAGTCTTTCCGGCAGAGTAGCATGGTAGAGTAACGAAAGCTATTTCATTTTCAAGGTCTGACTGGAATTGAGACTAAATGAAAACAAAAAGAAATATTACTACTGCTTTCCTTTGAATGTGTCCTATACAAAAAGTGACAACAGTTCCTTCAGAATTGTACTAAAATACTGAAGCTACAGCCACTAAATGGTGCCACTGCTGTCCAGGAAATGCTTAGTTAGTTCATAGTGAAAAAGGAAGTTAATTGCTGTCTGCAGCTAAGTCTATTGAGTTGATTCAAACTTGAAAACTTCTGACTAATATTTTTTTAATACTTTAATACTTTAATATTTTTCAGTTCCTTTTGAGGAATGTTGAAGTGACAAGAAACCATGGTAGGCAATCCTTCAGCCTCATTTATGTGCCATTTCTCTAAAAGGACCAAGCATCCAGCCCTGCAGGATGCCTGGAGTTGCAGGGTCCAAACTGCTTTAAAGCCAACAGAGCTCAGGCTACATCCAATCATTGCAAAACTGCTGTAGTAAAGATGAATGTTTGCTGAGGGAGGCCACAAAATGATGATTGCTTAGATTATAATAATGCTATCACTGTTATATCCCTTTCTAATATATTTTTCCATTTATTGTAAATGTTACTAGACATTTATTACTCATATGGCAGAAAGTGCTAATGGATTGCACAGCAGGGAATCAGTAATATATAAATCCCAGGATGATACTCTGTAAAATAAGGAGATGTCATATAATAACCATCCTCAAAGAGTCGTAAGGAGAATTGTGTTGCTTAATCTCTTTTTCCACTGAGGCCCAAGTTTGATTATACAATAAATCCAGCTTTGTGGCTCATGGTAGCAGATAACAAAAAAAAGAAACCAAAACAAACAAACAAAAAAGCTGTAAAGCCCTGAAACAAAGCAATGATCTCCTGAAAATTTATTTAGAACCATCTCAACTGTGTAAGACCTCTGACAGCTCCCACTTGTTCAAAAAATCCGACCAGTTAACTCTGTAACAGTAGTAGGCTTTATGCTGAAGAAGATATTACTACTTCTCCATGCACACAGAGTCAGTGTAAGTGCTGAAAAAAACCCAGTATCACACACTGCAGATAGTTTGTCAAAGGTAAGCAAACACCTTTGATCTTTATCAGATGCATATGTCATCTAATAACACACAAGTTGAGCAGAGCAACAACCTGAGTAATTTACGTCACAAGAGATCAAATCCTTGCTTAGAACAGAGCCACTCTCAAGCAGGTTGCTCAAGGCCTTGCCCAGTCAACTTCTGTGTATTCCCAAGGATGGAGGTTCCACGCCTCTCTGGCCCTGTCCCAACATCTGCCTGCACACATCTTCCCCACTCCTCCCACTGAAAAAAAAATCACCCAAAAAACATAGTATTTCTCTGAAATTTCCCTTCTTGCAACTTGTGTGCATTACATTACCACTGCTGCCAGTTGCACAAGTCACCAGATACTTCCCCTGCTGCAGAGCAGCTGTTCAAAACGCAGGTTAAAGATGCAGACATGTTCTTGAATGATATAATCTCAAAAACAAGTGGCTCTGCAGTACAAGGAGCCAGGGCCATCAAAGGGAAAAGAAAAATTCCCTTCAAGCAGTCAGGTCTGTGACAGGCTGAGGCATAACATCAGTATTCCTTTTAGTGACAGAAACAGCAAAGACCAACACTTTTCTGGGAGTGACAGAGAAGAGTTAAGACCTCTGCTCAGGAAAGGAGATGCGGAATACACTTAATGTAAAATAAAGTACCTCTAGCTCACAAGTTTTTGTTCCAAATGGGAAACTGACTTGCAAAGCCTTGACTGCTTTGGCTCAGCAAAAGATGAACATATGAAATTAATTAGGGATAAAGACAAATTGTTTCTTTAACAATTTCCTTCAAGCATAAAATTAGGAACATACGTTTACATATGTTTATTTAAAATATCTAAATGCTGAGCACATTAAAAAGATTAAAATACTGAAGCAACTTAAAAAGTATCCCTCACTGAGTCCATTTCATTCTTGCACCTGAGAAATCATACTCAGAAGCCCTACAAATGCTGAAAGAAGATTATAGAATCATAGAATGGCCTGGGTTGAAAAGGACCACGATGATCATCTAGTTCCAACCCCCCTGCTATGTATGTGCAGGGTCGCCAACCACTAGACCAGGCTGCCCAGAGCCACATCCAGCCTGGCCTTGAATGCCTCCAGGGATGGGGCAGCCACAACCTCCTTGGGCAACCTGTTCCAGTGCGTCACCACCCTCTGTGTGAAAAACTTCCTCCTAAAATCTAACCTAAACCTCCCCTGTCTCAGTTTAAGACCATTCCCCCTTGTCCTATCACTATCCACCCTCATAAACAGCCATTCTCCCTCCTGTTTATATGCTCCCTTCAAGTATTGGAAGGCCACAAGGAGGTTCCCCCAGAGCCTTCTCGTCTCCAAGCTAAACAAGCCCAACCTTTCTTCATAGGAGAAATGAAAAGATGAAATACTGTAACTGTCGATCATAAACACAACTGATAGAAAAAGAATGCTTATTTAAAAATAGCTTTTAATAAAAATGGAAATAACAACTGTGTCACTTAATAATAAAAACTAGAACTTCAAATTAAACATTTTTTAATCTATTTCACCTGACATTCCAACAGTGCTGCAGAGGATTTACTTTAAAAACAGGAATACGGGTACTCATCAAGTTTCCTGCTTTGCAAAACCATCTTAAGTTTTAATTAGAATTAACATTCATATTTCATATCTGAGGATGAAAACCAAGAGGATGCAGTCATTTAGGTTTACCAAACAGGTGAACACCCACAAGGAAACACTATGTGCTATCACTGATGCTATTGCTAATCAGCAAGAACTTATGTCTTACTGAAAGGCTTTTGAAATTTGCTTTGAAGAAAAACTCTTGGAACACGCAAGTCTTCTTTCCTATTCACAGTTTCTCGGTGCACGTATTCATTGACCACTTCCTCGTATCCCTCTGCCCTGAAGAGCTGAGACAAGAACTCTAGAAGAGGAAAAAAAAAAACATCAGATGAAAAATTATGCTTCTGCTATTTTTAAAGCACTAGCCAGCGTTTTTATAAGCTTATGTTCTAATGTGTTAGAGTATGAAAAACCACACGTGCCTTTAGATTTCAAGCTGTTCTGTACAAGGAGAGTGCTGTACTTGCACTGAATAAAATCAATACAGGACAACTTTGGAAACATCAACTTAAGCAAAACAGCCTGAAAACTGGGACTTAAGCTAGTTACTCTGTTTAGTTTCCAAAACATGCCACATCTCTTATTCTTATTGAGCTTTCTCATTCTCCCTGTGACTGACACCAATGCATTTTCACGCTGTGCAGCTGGCTTGATGAGGTGAGTACAACACTTATTCCAAATATTTCACAAGTGATCCAGACTTGGAAATGCATCCCTGCTTGAGAAAAAAACTAGGTAACTAGACCTTTGCACACTATTGCTCAGTAGAAAAAGGAAAAAAAAAAAGGCAAAGTGGTTATAGCGGTACCAAGTCTGTATTAAGTCAAACTGAAGGCATTTCTCAAACACAAAAGACCCCCATTCAAAGCTTATCTCCCTTTGGGATGGCAGAAGTGCCTCACAGACAAGGTGATGTGTGCAACAGATAGGGCTGCCCACACTATTGACTAGTCATATTAGCTACAACTCAATGTCCTTCCTTTTCCCACCCCTTGCTTCACTTACTTCAGGTGCAATTCCTCTGGAAATTTAAGCCATACTAAACTTTTGCTACTTGGTAGAACACAAAGGCACACACTCTTTTTCAGTACACAGGTGATGAGCTTGACAAAACAGCTGATCACGTGGCTTAGGAGCACCAGCACTAGAAGAGGTGATGTGTTGAGAAGGACAAAAGAGACCACACATTTCAGCAGTAAGGCAGGCTTATGTCATCATAAACCCAACAGGAAACCACATGGACTGGCCATAAACAGTGTGTGTTCATTTAAAAGGGAGAATCCACATTAATGAAATACTAATAAATAGCTCTTGTGCATCAACTGAAATTTCATATGAGTAAACTGAACACATCCCATGAATCAGAATTAGAAACATGTACTCCTCCCCAAATTTAAGATCATTTCTAAGAGTGGAAGAATGGATTCATTGCCACGGAACATCATTGCTGTTATCTGAGGTCAGATACATTACCAACAGACATCGTTCAAATCATTCTACGTAATAGCAACTACTTGATGTAGCAGTGTAACGCCTCTGCTAAATTAAAAAAATAGCACTGCTTGCCAACCGTACAAGAATGATGGAGTCACATTTCTAGTAACAAAGGAATTCTCAAGCATTAACCAATATTTACATGAAAATTAGTGAGATGAATGAGATCAGAATGGATAAGAAGCAGGAGCAGAGGTGGTCTGTGAGACAGTCACAGATAGGCCCAAGGCACAACAACTGCTAACACAACCAGTGTAAGATCAGTTCACTTTTTTCTTTCCTTCCTCTTCACTCTCCCTATCACAGTTCTTCCCACAGAGCACGCATTCACACTAGCACAGAATTTCTCATTCAGAAGCAATTCTAACACACAGTAAGAAAGGGATTTAAATCTACATAGATATGCCAGTTTCTTATTTGGTCCCTTTAGCACCCATTCTCTTTTTAAGAGCTAATTTCTTAAAGCGGAACTAAAAATCACTCAGTAAATAATAGCTCTGGAAACGCTTCAATGAAGCTGTAGAATAGCCTGCATTATCTTGGATTTCATCATAGTCCTGTGAAAAACAGAAAGATCTCAGACATGATTAATGTTTTTTATATATCAGAAGCAATTAGGTAATACATTATGTCATAAAATATGAACATTTACTTGGCTTCAAATTGGTCTCTTCAGTGGCTATATTTTGCTTTATGCTAGGAACAAAGAGTCCACAGAAATAAACACAGAGCTTTTATTACACAATGCCCTATATTTGATAGGGAGAAGTAACGGTCCACTTAAGTTTAGCATGAAGAATTGGGAGTTAAGAGATGAGCTATAAACCCAGCTCATTTTGAGTCTTAACAAATTCCTTCATGTCTCTCTGCTTCAATTTAGCAGCCAATAACCTGCAACAATTACCATCCTTTTTAAAGCATTCAGAGCACTGAATGAAAAGCTGTTAAAATTCTGTATCCAATGGAAACCTTATTTTGCCTCATCCTCATGGAGAGGACAGTGACCGCAGATATTTCAGTAGGACCTGGGTACAAGCTTCTCAGCCCTTCAGGCACTGTTCTGCTCTACAAATTATACACTTCATTGGCAGACTTCATCTTCCACACCAGGAATAACCTCGCTAATAACCAGGAATAACCTCAACAAAACTGTGTCACAAATATTTTTTATTGAACTTTTACTGAACTTTGTTCTTTTTCCTTTATGCAACAGATCTGAATGAAATCTAGCAGATTTAGAAACTTTTGCTCTTGTTCCATGATAGGATATACATGAAGCTTGTAAACAAGTAACAGCTCCATAAAGTCCTGTCGATCCAATAAACAACCTCCCATAAACAGTAACAAAAAGAGAGGGCAGATGAAGTACACAACCATTTGACAGTCACCTGTGCAAAAACAAAACTTCTGTGGGCATGTTACCAATTCTCTGAATCAAACTTAAGTTGAAGATCACAGAAAAGAAAGCATCTTACCTGTAGTAAAAAAGTATGATCTTGTCCCATCTTGTCTAACATAGAAGTTCTCTCCAAGTTTGCTGCCAGATTTAAACCTGAGCATCGCATGATCATACAGTCCGTAGTCTCTGAACAAGACACACTTGCCTGGTTTTAATATCTGTCATGTAAAACATATATGCTTTAGTAAGGTAGATGGATTTGTGTATACATGCTTATACACATATAATTAAGACAAGGTATGCTAACACACTCCATACACAAGCAATATATATTTTTTGTTGCATGAGGAACGAATTCAAATGTTGTATACAAACTGGATTGTTGGCTTTTAAAAGAATTCTTTCCCATGAACACTACAATACGAATTGCCTTAAGATATCTGTTTGGATGCTGAACAATTAAAAAAGCTTTCTGCAACACTCTTCAAACACAGAGGAAAGAAAAATGCAGACACTGTAACAATAAAAATGAAGTCCTAACAAGGCACGTTACTTGCTGGCTAGGGTACCATCTAGCACACAATTCTGCTAAGTAAAATATAGAAAACCACAACTTTTTTAATGCAAGAAGGAAAAGAAGTGCAATATAAGAAAAAAAAAAGGAACAATTTTAGGAAAATGGGTTGCAGGTTAAGTGTTCATTTTTTTTTTTGTTTAAATTGCTCTTTGATAAGGGAATCAAGCTATAAAGAGTTCAATGTTTAGAAACGTACAATCACTACCCTTTCTGACTTGTGATATTTGATACGTGCAACCTTTCTACCTCAGCAATACCAGCTGTATTTGTTGGAGGAGAAAATGAATATTTGCAACTTGCAAATTTGTACAGAAACCTACAAGTGAGTTAAATAAGCCAGACATTTCCACACAGAAAACAGTAATTAGCCTTTTCAGGTGCACGAGCTACGAACCAATCTCAACTTTAGAAAACAGCGGGAGGTACATGAAAAAAATCAAGCATTCTTTTTTCTAACTAGTGATAATAAAATGAGCAGGATATCTGATAATACAAAAGCCCAAACACATACATACGCTTATATAAAAATACGTATGTTGACTATGCCACTCCACAGTCAATATATGACTTGAGATCATCTTAGGAACATAAAACCATTTGAACTGTGATCATTTAGAACTGCCCTCTGGATGGGCCTATCTTTACCTATCAGCCAACACAGGCAGCCCAGGGTGCTGAGTCTCCCCATATTAATGTTAATCTCCGAGCACTCAATTTCCAAATCATCGCAGGTCAAGCGGGTTTAGTAATAACAATAACATCCTAACTGCAAGTATTTCCATATTCTGGAAGTCAGTTACAGTTTGCTATCACCTATACCTCATCACCAGACATTTCAGCAACCCATGAACATTATTTGTATCAGACAACGTCAAAGCCAAACTCACAGCTGCAAGACACCATTTTATTGTGTTCATAACACACGCTAGACCAGGATTCAGAATAAAATTATACTTTCAAGCTAAAGAGAATACAAGTGCTTTAAAGGCTGTAAAGTGTTAAAGAATTACCTTGTAAATGTTCTTCAAGACAAGATGCATTTTGTCAGGATGAATGGCAGAAAGCACAAATATAAGGGTGACGACATCCACAGAATCTGCTGGTATATTTTCTAGAAGATCATCTTTGGTAAGATCACACTGGAACACTTTGCATCTTTCAGTATTGTATAAGGAATTTTTCTGGGGGAAAGAAAAAAGCATGCATTCACTGCAAATTAGCAGCACTACATCAAAAAAGTAAAAAACAAAAGGCAAGGGAAGCTTCCATCCCTGAGAAATTTTGCTTGTACTGCATAGCCAGAAGCATAGTACCGCTCCCAAAAACAGGGTCTTCAACACATTCATTCCTATGAATGTGTAATACTACAAGTTATTACTGTAATACTATAAGTTAACATGGAAAATGTAGGTCTTGAAAATATCTGTTCTACTCTTCATATAAAAAGGGAAGGGAAGCCCATCACTCCATCATTTGTAATTGTACAAGTCTCTAAGAATACTCTAACAGAAGTTCCAAATACCACACCAACCTTCACATACTCAACAGCTCTAGGAGAGAAATCACAGGCATATGCAAAAATATTCAGATCTTCTTCCAAGAGCGGAAATAAGCAGTTTCCAACCCCACAGCCCGCTTCCAAAACGGTCAGTTTCTGGTCTGCAAACTGGGGTGGAAGAAAGCCAAGAAAAAGCACATCACTTTTGTTTTCCTCATTCTATCAGCAGAGACACTGTTCGATCAGCATACAAAAAGCAATAATCAAGTTTAATTACCATTGATTCAGAAATTAAAGTAGCCATCCATTGGATAACCTTCACACTACAGAAGAGGAATCTTGCTTTTTGTAAAAGTACACATCTTTTTAGAATGCATTAATATTTCTTAATTACTTGAGGGGTAGATGACTAAACAGATTGTTGTACCATTTCTGTCTTGTCTCATTCAGATATAAGGAACAACAGATGCAGATAACTATTCCTCTTAACAATGTTTTGCAATTAGCCTGTAATTCTGGGTGCTTTTCCTTCAAGCTGTGTTTTGAAGTGCTCCAACTTTAAACATCACATCACAGCCTATTTAGGATACAGAAAAAGTGTTCTAGATTTCATTCTCAGTATCCATGTGGGTCAATTTTAAATTGATCCGATGCATGTGATTCTGAGGTGTTATCTTTGATATTAAGAGGGACCGCACAGAGCACTGCACACGTAACACGTTAGTGCTCCCAAATTCATGGTTTAATTAGAAGTGCTATTAAATCATTTGAAAACAATCAATCCCATCTGTTACAGAGGAAGTGCACAGAGCTCACCTCCCGACATGCTTTTAATTCTTGAAACTCTCTGGTTGTCCAGTGTCTGTCTTTGAAGAAGTTGGTGCTGTTTCTTTTGTAAAACAGATCCCAGTTCTTCTGTGCCTCTTTTTCCAGTTTCAGCTGCTTGAAGTCAGACACCAAAACCCGATCTTTTGCCAGTTTCTCTGCTTCTTCCGGGCTAAGGATTCTTGTATTATGGCCTTTTGTTTGGAAAGCACCGTCTTCAGTAGATGTTGTCACTGTAGTTAAGCAATCTGCTGATGTGTTTTCATGGAACATCCTAGAATCTTTCACACAGACATGAATACCAAAGACCCAAGGGTGATTTTCTTTTCTTCAGTGTACATTTCCATCATTTAACTTAGGTAAAATTCCCAAATATCTAAAAGCAACTGAAAAAAAAAAAAAAAAGAGGAAAAGTCACAATGCATACTGATTAGGGCCTTATGGTAATCTATCATACATGACAAACTGCAAAGCCATCTGACTTCTCTTAATTTCAGAACTCTTCCATGCAAGCTAACACTAAGTATGAAATCCCACTGATGTAAAAATTAAAGAAGATACTTAAAAGAATCTACTGGTCTACTTTTTGCATTGTAGAAATCCACCTTCTAGGAGAAAGATGGCGTAGCTATAAACTTCTTGCACTAAAACTGACTTAAAAGGAAAGCTTTGGTTCTTGTGAACTCCAGTTAGCAACACCTAAGACAAACGTAGTGATAAATAGGTGACAGCCTCATTCAAGATGGTAAAACAATCTGTGCTTGTGTTAGCATTTCTCCTTCCTCTTCTCACCTCAGCGAGATAAACATCAGCATTTATAGCACCAAGTCACTTGGGCAACACAGCAAAACCAGTATGGTGATGAAAATGCCTACAGCCAGCCTGTGTCAGCACTTGCTCCCTGCTTCTTACCAAGTATACACAACCCTTTTAACCATCTCAGTTTTTTGTTTTTGTTGTTGTTGTTTTTTTCCCCCAGGAGTTAAGAAAAATGGAGCAATGAAAAGGGCCTGTGTAGGCTGAGGACGGATACAGACTCCATCCCTGATCACAGAATATCCCAAGTTGGAAGGGACCCATAAGGATCACTGAGTCCAACTGCTGGCTCCACACAGCACGACCCAAAAATCCAAAATCCAATCCCAAAAATGTTAAGATAGTTCTAACCTCTGCCTTGCTGCAAACATCCAGACCCGGTCAGCACACTGAATTAAATCCAGCATGGCCAGGGAAGCACAGGCAACACAGGCGTGTCAGATATGAATGCAAGCAACCCTAGGCAGGAACTAGCATCCACTTTCCGAAATGGAAGTGAGAACGACGCAGCCCTGCCTAACTTAAAGCAAAAAAGGAACACTTCATTCAGATATTTTATCATCTGTGATACGAAGAGAACCACACAAACACAAGCATGAACTACAAATACGGGCAAAGGAAACAAAGAGCTGTCAGAACCTTGTCCAGCCTCACAGCAGTCAGACCGCACAGCCTTCCTCCAGGAGCCTTGTGCGCTCAGCCCACACCCGCACAGCGCTGCCCGGCACGGCCCAGGCTGCCCGCGGCGCCGAGCCGGCGGCTCCTGAGGCGCGTTATCCCCGTGCCCCGCGCTGCCCTGCCCTCCCGAGGGCGGAGAGCGCGGGGGACCCTCCCCCGGCCCCTCTCCCCCCTCCGTTCGCCCTTCGCCCGGCGGGGCGCGGGAAAGCCGGCCGCTTCCCCCGGCCCCTCTCCCCCTCCCCGGAGCCCGCAGCCCCGCTCGGCCCCGCGCCCCTCGCTCCGCACCCGCCGCCGCCGTCGGCCCCGGAGCGCTTTCCCGGCTGCACTCGGCGCCCGGAAGGGCGCGGGGCGGCAGCGCACACGGCGGGCGGAGGAGAGGAAGGGACCGGCCGGGACGGGACGGGCGGGTGCGGGGCCATGAACGGCTCGGCAAACCCGCTGCTGGACAAGGAGGAGCACCCGCTGCAGCTGGGCGAGAGCTTCGAGCGGCGGCCCAAGGCCTCCTTCCACACCATTCGCTGTGAGCACCGCCCTCCCTTCTCCTCCCGGTTAGCCCGGCCGCGTCTTTCCTCCCGCCCCGCTCGGCCGCCCCTCCCGCGGACGAGCCCCCTGCCCTCAGCCCCTTCCCGCCGGGCGGCGCTGGGGTGTGGGCAGCGCGGTGCCCCGCGCCCTCCCGGGGGTCCCTCGCTCGCTGCGGCTGTGCCTCTCGCCGACCCTTCCTTCTCCCTTCTCTGCTCTGCGCCCATTTCCCCTGTGAGCGTCCCCGCCCCCCTCCCTCGGGGTCTCAGCAGGCAGTGAGTGAAGGCTCTCTGAAGTTTTCCGTGGAACCACCGTGAGTGGACGGCTTGCTGCTTGTATTCCTTTATTATTCTCCCTAATGACACCGCGGGCCCAGCTCAAGGAGCCGCAGTTTGAATTTAAAGTTTGAATGGAGGTGGTTGCTGTCGTGACCCCACGACCCCTCCTCTAGTGATCTAGATAGTAAGTCACTTTACAGGAAAGCGGGGAGAAGTGACTCAGGCTCACACAGTGTTGCCACATATGTGGTAACTCTGAAGAGTAAGAGAAATGTTGAGGTATGGTCTCCGGCATTAACAGAATTTTAGAATAACTGGGACAATCTGCCATTTTTGAAGTCACCGGAGATCATTCCAACTGTTCTTCTGTAGCATTGGACGCGTTTTGTTTCATGTTAAGGAGATGGTTTTGGAGAGAAACTCACTGCATTCCTCTGCTGGAATTCTGTGGGCAAGAAATTGCTATTTCATCTCCTAATCATCCCCGAGGAACTGCTACTTCATCCTTGCAACCTACTGCAGGGAACCTGCTTTAGCGGGGGGTTGGGCTTGGTCATCTGCAGAGGTCCCTTCCGACCCCTACGATTCTGTGAATCTGTAAACAGGCCCAGAGCTTAAAATGAGTAGTTAATTACCAGCAGTAAATGAGAATAATGCTGAAGTTGTATTTTGGTCGCTTTGTGATTGGGTGGGGAATTTGTATGATTAATAATAGAGATTTTTATTATGTGATAGTCCTGGGTGTGTGGTCTCGTGGCTGTGAGTGAGTAATTTGGTGAGGTCTGAGTGAGAACTAAAGGAACAACTTTCTAGGTTGAGCTGTTCCTCCAGATCAGTTCTTGAAGCAAAGCCATTTCCCCAAACAGAAGCCTCTGTCTGCTTAAATTTTGTGTGGTTCCCCCCTCTGATCATACGTAATTCCACCAGGTTGAAGAATACCATACCATACGTTTGGTGTATTTAGCTGTTTACATATAACACTGGATGCTTCTAGCCAGCTCTGCTGCACCAGCAAATCCCCATTTATAAATCAAAGATTTAAAATAGCCTGACCGTCAAAGGAATGAGGATGCCGTCTGATAGTGCGCGAATTAAACCCAAGCCGTATCCAAATAGCGATGCAGTGTATTTCTAGAACGTAAAGTGCTTTCATAATCAAGTTCTCCAGGGGTTGCAGAGCCAAAGCACTTCAGGCTACAACTGAAAGAGTGTGTTTTGATTTCAGAAGAGCTTTTAATGTGCTGTATTTTTAGTCAGTGACGCTCAAGTGAGATCTCTTTTGGTTTTCTGGCTGTAACTTTTCTTTTTCCTAATTGTTGATCTTGAATGATCTGTCTGGGAACTGAGCATTATATCATTCCTGTAATCCTCTTCATGCAAACTGCAGTAAGAGGATTTTGCAGGCTGGATTTGTCTCTGCCTCCTTAAAATACTTTATTATTTTCTGTGATGTTTATGAAATCCTGTACTGAAAAACTGGGTTGGGAGATGCATCTAAAAATATTTGACTTTTGGAAAAAGGGTTGGGTTTTACAGCCGAAGAGGCATACGTGCACTCCATCTCCAGCAAAACTAGTCAAGCATGCGTGCCTAATGAGCTTTCTGAATGAAAGCAATTTGTTGTGTGCTTGCTTGGAATAAGTGTATTTTACTGATACCTAAGAAGGGAGCGTGATAGTGCTGTGTTTTTTCATTTAGCGACTGTGCCATTGAAACTCTTGATCCCTTTTTGGCAAAGACGCCAGCTCATCTACAGCTGGTTTGTTTTATTTAGCAAGCTTGCACATAAAGTAGGTGGAAAACAATAGCTAGAAATAGATTGCGCAGATGAAAATGAAAGATGTGATTTGGTCTGGCAGTTAAGGCATGAGGATTAAGTCAAGTGTGCCTGATTCTGCTTGTTGTGCTGTCAAAGTGAAACTCAATTAGACGTTAACGTCCCCTTAATGAGAATTTATTACAAGCTGTTTTCTTTCCCTAGCAAATGTGCTTTTCATAGCGGAATTAAAATTTAGTTTTTCTAAGGTATTAATGTCTTAACTAATGCAGTAATTAAAAGCCTTGGTTGTGAATGTAACTGCACCCGTTCGTATCCAGAGACGCTAGAATCGAATGGATGCCTGTTTAAAAGAAGTACTTAGCTGTCTGATCTTATTTCGTTTTGTCTAAATCCTCTGTCATAATGTTACGTGTTTTTATGGCTCATCAGCATGACAGAATTACAAAGGGGGAAATACTTTGAAGTTAAAATGTTCTTAGTTCAAATAAATATGCTAAACACAAATGCATTACTTGGGGGAGAAAGCATTCCATACAATGCAGCAGGAATTATTTAAAGTGGGGCTTTGTTTAGAGCTGCAGCAGTGTCTGACCTCAGTTATGCTCTCCATTCTCCATCTACAGCAGCTTTGGCCTGGTGAAATAACATTAGCACCTCCTTTTTCCCCATAGGTGGGAGCCAAGGTGTCCTCTCAAGTGGATGCTGTGGAGGCAAGATGTCTGTTAGTAGTCAAAAATATCAGTGAGGTTAAATGAGCCGGTCTCACTCAATTAGCCTTTGATGTAGATGGAGTCCTCAGGTTTGGAGGTGGCAGGAGCCGGAGTCCTGGGTCTGGGTCTGGGACCTGATACTCCTATGGGATGCTTGATACAGTTTTACACCTGTGTGCAACATCGGACATCAGGAGGAGCCTGCTTTTGGTCTTCCAGACACAGTCTGGTAGTTTACTTCCACTTTAAAAAGTGAATTTTGCATCTGTTATCATCAGGTGGCAGGGGCTGTGTGTATGAACAGGTTGTACTGGTGTACTGTTCCACCCCTGGTGCAAGCTACTGTGTATTTTAGCATTTCCTGTAGCCACAGTGAATGTGCGGTGCCTTTTTGCAAAGGAGAATTCTAAAGGCTCCAAATTCTGCAGATTCCCAGAGACATAATCACAACTGTTTTCCTCCTTAGATGATTTTAAGCCGGCATCGATTGATACGTCTTGTGAAGGGGAGATCCAAGTGGGTAAAGGAGATGATGTAACAATCACTTTGCCGCATATTCCGGTAAGAATGCTATCTGTGGTACTGAATGTCATTCCAGTCTGCCCTATCTGTTATTTTTTTACTTCAGTCTTTTGTAGAAACAGGTGGGCTTAGTGTTTGAGCAGCTAGACTTGCAGCATGTTATGTGAGGGAAGTTCCGTACTACTGAGTCTGTGTTAAGGGTCTTATTCGTAGGGCTCCAGTTGGTTCTTTTGATTCCTTCCTTCTTAGTGTTACTTGTATAAAAGGACGACTTCTTCTTTTAGCTGAAGCTCTCTACCTGATTTCCTTCCATTTTTAGTGCTACAAGGTAAGGAATAGAAGCAAAGCAACTGTGGATTTAGTCAGGATGTGCTGTTCAGAAGCTGCAGCTAGGCCTGTAGGCTTGTTTATTTCCAACACGCACAGATAGCACAGATGGTTCCCTGCCTTTAGCTTTATCAATGGGAGCAGGGGGGAGTTTTCTAGTGAGCAACAATGAAGTAGTTTCCCATCCACTTCCTCCTCAAATTATGCCATAAATATCTACTGGGTGAGAATGATGGTCAAACAGTAATAAAACAAGCGTTCAAACTGTGTATAGATGCAGCTGTTTTGTAGTTGAAAGCTCTGTGGTTGCCTTATCAAAACAAAAAAAAAGCATTTGCATGCTGGAACTGGATTTGTTTATTAGCTGAAGATAATGCTACGTGTCAAGCTAACAAACAAGAATTCACAGATGCAGATAAGTTTGCTGATTGCAGGGCAGCACCAGTCACTTTGGAAGCTCCATCTCGGATCCTTGTGGGATTGTTTATTCTAGCACTCTGATATTTTTAATCAGTAGCTGATGGTGCTGTGATAATTCTCGCTGAATAAGGCTTTAGCCTGCTTCCCCTGCTCCTGCCTTTTATATGGCTTTGGTCATGTTTAGGAGTTTGCATGCTTTCATTTGTCTATAAAAGTGGTGAGCGCAGTCGTGCTATTTGGGAGCAGGCGACGATGTGATTAATAGCTGTGGTATTTATCTTTGATTGTCTGGGAACTGTGCTGTTCATTCAGCTTTTGTGTTGAACAACATCACTTGTAATGCCCCTTTCCAAATCTTTGTTCTGATGAGTTGAATTTGATAGCATTCCCATGTGCACGAGTGGCTTTCAGCTTGCAATGTGCTCCAGGAGGACGGGACCTCACTGCAGCCCCTGTGTGTATGTTGTTCCACGAAAGCATTGCTTATGCTCCTTAGAAACACAAAATACAATGAAGAGGAGTGAAAGATTCTGAGGTCACTTCACTCTTACAATGTTTACTGAATTTCTTGGTTCCTGCTTTGCTTCTGAGTTGCGCGCTAGCTGGATGCAGATTCTAGCTTGTTTTTTGAAATTGCCTGATCCCTGAGGATGTCTCTGATGATTTGTTCAGTGGAGTTGGTTTTGTGTCCCTTGACTGCTTGGGTAACTCGAAGCACTATTTCTACTTGTGGATTTAGCAGCTTTCATGTTTAATAAACAGTTGTAGATGGGGAAATGAAGAATCTCTGTTCTCAAGCATGAGAGTTTAGCAAACAGCTCTGGTTAATGTTACCTGTTTCATCTACCTTCTTCTGTGCTGTCATCAGCAGGATCTGGTAACCCTGCGTTAGGGATTACTTAGGTAGGGCTTCCATTTCTGCTCATGTTTCAGCCCAAATCACAATCTTTTGTGAGCTTAGAGGTCCCTGGTTAGCAGTGATGGCCAACAGACTTTGATCAGCTTCTGTTAAATTTGTTCTTTGTTTCCTGATTTATTTGTCAACAGGGAGCAGGCTTTGACTTTCAACTTGCTTTCTATTCCCTTAAATGTTATTTTCCTCGCTTCAATGTAGGAGTGATAAAAATGTAAAATGCCTTTGAAGATGAGACTGTCATGAGACTTTGATGTTTTCTGAATCGTACCTGTACATCTTACAGTATCTTTGTTGGGAATTCTCATTTTTCACCCTTACTGTTCTGAAGCCATTTTAGATTGAAGCATATTCTATTCATTAACGATGTTGGGAACGGGAATTTCATTCTGAATTGATAACATTTGATTGATTTCCTTTGCTACTCGGAATAAAATTTATTCCTGATTTTGTTTGCTTTCCTGCCATTAACGTGCAAAGATGCACGTGAATAAACATTTGTAACATTTCTCTCGTGTTGAATAGCTAGGTGTACATTACAGAGAAATCTGAGGACTTGTAGCTGAGAACTTATTTCTGTCTGTCTTGTAATGTCCTGCTGTGATGCACATTAATGGCAGGAAAGCAAACAAATGTAAATAATGGCAGCTATGGAGAAGGTGTTTCGTCACTGTATAGGCACATACAATGATGAAAGGCATAATGTTGCTATGAGGAAGCTGGTTCTACTGCGTTAACTGTATTTTTCCCTTCTCCTGAACGAGTATTTTCAATAGGAACTAACAATTAACTGCTTAGCCCCCTAGTCAGAAGAAATACATTCGTTTGTCTTAGTGTTTATAAACTTTTGGATAGGGTAATGTAACCAAACAAAAATGTGCTCTTTCTTTGATACCAGGGTTCAACTCCTCCAATGACTGTTTTTAAAGGAAATAAAAGGCCGTATCAGAAGGACTGTGTGCTTATTATCAATCATGACACTGGGGAGTATGTTCTGGAAAAACTCAGTAGCAGCATTCAAGTCAAGAAAACAAGGTAAAGCTGGTGACTGGGCTGAGTTAATAGGATGAATTCTTGAAGTTTCCTGCTCAGACGGTGTCTTTCAAACCTGAACTTGATTGTCTTTTATTTTGGAGTAATGTTTGCTTACTAAACCTTATCAGCTTTACACAGCCAATTATCTTGCCTAAAAACACGAGTAGCTGTTGGGAATGTGAATCCAAGAGTAAAGAATTCGTAAATTTTCCACTGCTGAAAGGACATAATTATAGCTTGCAGTGAAGCATCTCTGATGATTTGAAGCTTTGGAAGCTGGCTGAAAGATGGAATGTGTTTCAGGAATCTCTGCTTAGTTGAAACAGATGATGAAAATACTAGGCTGTCAAAAGGATTGTTGGGCTTTATGGGCTTGTTCCCTACAGCTTCTGTGGGAGTCATGATACTTTAATAATATACTATTAAGGAACAAGAAACGCCTATCACTGTATTGGATCAATGGCACGTTGAGTGGAGCAAAAGTCCAAAGCTTCAACTTGAAAGGAGAAAAAAAAAAAGAAAACTGAAGAAATAATGGTTGTGAGGCTTTGCCTGAATTGCTAAGGCCAGAAATCTCTCTGACCCAGTATTCAGACTTGCTGTGCAAATGCTACAAAGTGAGCAGCTGGAGCATTTTTAGTAATCTTGCTGTTCTGCAAGTGCCTGAAACCTTTGGATTGTGTTCTTTCAGCACTACTGAACCACAGGATATTAAGATCTAAAAGCAGTTTCCTGAAGAAGCAGATCTTAAACAATTCTACAAGTATGATACTTTTTTTTTTTTTTTAAAGAAGAAAAAACACTTACTGCACTGTAGAGCTTTTAGCTGCTGCAAGTAATAGGAACGTGGGTTGTAGCTTGTTAGGAATTGGATGGAAGTTTGCCAAAAACCACCTTGAGTTAAAAGTAAATGGATTGTAATGCTCCTCTGGTCAGTAATGGTAACTCATCCATGTGTCACTGGAACAGGCTGCCCAGGGAGGTTGTGGAGTCTCCTTCTCTGGAGATATTCAAGACCCGTCTGGACGCCCACCTGTGTGACCTGGTGTAGGGAACCTGCTTTGGCAGGGGGGTTGGACTCGATGATCTCTGGAGGTCCCTTCCAACCCCTACGGTTCTGTGATTCTGTGAAAGGCAAGGCATCTTGTCCACTGGATAGGAGCTCTTACAGATGAGATTTAGATTCCCAGCAATTTAAATCCTGCTGATAATTCCAGATGAAGGTTGAGGCAGAGAGGAGCCAAAGGAGTACCAGGAGGACTTGTGTTCGGTATGCTGTTTAGGATACACTGAGTTTTGGCTCTGTCAAGGTTTAAACATTTCAGCTTTTCTTAAGCAGAGGCAGGGAGGGAAAAAAAATTGGGGACCTATGTTTTGAGGAATGGTGATTTTTTAAGTCCTTCAGTATTCCATCTCAGAAGTGGCTTGGTTTTTTTTTTTTTTCATGGCTACTTCAATTTTAACAACCTGTGGGCACTGTGGGAGCAGAGTTTTTAGTGTTAACATCCTGATTACATTCCTAGAGGAGAAACTGCAATTTGTCTATGTATGGTCTTCTGTAGTTCCAAGAGCATAATTAATACTGGAAATGGTCTTTTGCTTTTACCTTTCACATGAGATAGTGAGCATGTCCCCAGATCTCCACTTCTACTCTGAATCACAGACTCATAGAATGAATCACTGAACCATAGAATGGCTTGGGTTGGAAGGGACCTTAAAGCCCACCTGCTGTGGGCAGGGCTGCCAGCCATCAGACCAGGCTGCCCAGGGCTCCATCCAACCTGGCTTTGAGCACCTTCAGGGCACCACAGCTTCTCGGACAGCACGTGCCAGGGCCTCACCATCCTCTGAGTAAAAATGTCTCATAAATGTCTATGTAAAATGTATTGATGTGATATGTAAAGGCTGTATTTCAGTGAGAAAGGGGTGGCTCTGTGCCTAGTTTTTGTGGTTTCATCTGTGATTCACTGTAGCGCACACATTCTTTAATTAGCACTAAATGCAGTGGGTCAGATACCAGCAGATGTTTAGGTGAAGTCCCAGGAAGTTCCACATGGGCTAGTTTAACTTGTTTCTGTATGGGAATAGCTTACAGGCACAAAGTGTCACCTTACTGAGCTGGGACCCTCTTGAACCAAAACTGAGCTCTTATTATACACGTAAACTGTTTCCATGCTATGCTACTTAGAGACATATTTCCAAAGGCTTTGTTGCTGTGTGATAGATACACCCCCTACTTTAACCTCACTATGGTGTGTCACGGAGGGACCTGAGTATGTTTTTTCTTCCACGGATATTGACTGTTCTACAGTCTGAATAACGTCATTGATTCAGAAAAGGAAATAACACGTGATTGGGATTGAACAGCTAAGCATGGCATTGTCCTGTAGACAATTTCCCACTAAGGAAACATATTAAACTGTTTTTTGTTTTTTTATTTTTAAGGGATAATAGTAAGTGAATGAAAAATGGGAAATAAATGCTTGCATGCTGTATTTATCAGCAAAACAGATTGCTCCAGTCAGGTTGACCTCTGAGAGAGTTCAGTTTGAGAATGTACAATTGCAAGTGAGAAGAACATTGATTTTGCTATGGTAATGTTAAGCAGGATTTTGTTACGAGTGATTTTTTTTAATCATACAGTTGATTTAAATTAGTGTGGTTGCTAATGCTTTTCTAAAATTACAAATATTGATTGCTAAATGGAAACCTTTATTATTCTTCAGCTAGTGAATTTGGCACCAATGAAACACATCCGGGTTTGAAAATGCATTTTTTTAAGGATGTTGCAGTAGGCATATTTGCTGCCAAAAGCATGTGTTACATACAGAAACCTGTCACTCACTGCTCAGCTTAAGGAAACAACATAGAGTGCTGTTCAAAGGAAGTCACACATCATGCGTTAGCACAAGGATATTGAAAAAGCTGAACACAGATGCACAGTAGTGCTCAATGTCTCTGGTTGTTGTTTCAGAGCAGAGGGCAGCAGTAAGATCCAAGCCCGAATAGAACAACAGTCTGCCCGAGCATCTCAACCTCCTCCACAGTTCAGAGCCCCAACCAAGCCAGCAACTGGACCTAAAACTTCTCCTTTGAAAGATAATCCTTCACCTGAGCCTCAACTGGATGACATTAAGAGAGGTAAAGAAGGGTGTGTAACTTCTGGGTTTGGATTTTTTTTCTTTTAAAAAAAACCTATGACTTACAATGTATAAAAACGTGTTAGAATGTTCAGGGATTAGAAGCTGGTTCTTGACGGTTGTGTTCTTGTCTTTGTATCTCATCTTAAAGGTGAATTATCTATTCTCTTCTGCCAGCTTACAGGTATTTATACTGCAGTGTTTTCTGGCATGAGAGGGCTTCCTCCTTGTAAATAATTTTCTCTCTTCCAAAGTATTTCTCTGATCTGGAAAGATGACAAAAGAAGTGTGAATTCAGAAGGTAGAAGTTACTGCAGCTGAATGCTAGACAGGCTGAATACGTGTGTCTTAGGCAACGGCAACAACAACTGCTGATCCAAGATCTAGTTAGGCAATCAAGTAACTTGGAAAAATAGTTATACCTGTGTAGAGCAAGGTCGGAACCAGTTACCAGGGGGATGGAAAGGCTCAGTGGCTGCGTCCTCATTACAGGAGCTGGAGTCTGTGCCATGTCAAGCAGTACTATTAGGGGAGGGATGAGGGAGAGAACAAGCCTACCACTTCCATTAGCATGGCTCCTCTGTAGCTTTTATTACACCTGCCATATAGTTGGTGCACTTACCCTTCAAGCACCTTGAAGCACTTCAAGGGATTATTGCCTCAACTGAGTCCCCTGCTTAGGCAATGTATTGTCTCAGTGTTTCACTGTGGGCAGGGCTCGCTTTCTTTTCCCAAGTCCCTCCTTTCATGCTGGCGTTATTTTGCTGCAGTTAATACTGTCAGAATGAGGAAGATCTTAAATTTAGATTTTTATTTGGTTCTCTTGGGTTACTTATCTGGCACCAGACACAATTATATTCTTCTAAGACTGTTCTTTCGACTAGTGTTTTCTTTCTGGATCTCTTGCCTTATCCCATATAGCTACTTTTGCCTTTAGATTTTGCCTATGTTGATTTCCCAGTCTTATGTTAATTGCTTAGTGGGGCTTTTTGTTTCTTTTCAGTTCTTGATAATCACTAGGTGACACTTTTACAGCTAAGCTGTCTGCGTGTCTGTATAGATGCTGACTGGTTTCACTCTTTCACAGCAGTAATATTTTCAATACCTGGATGCTGGTCAGCAGACAGAATCGAAGTCTGAGAGTTTGTTAGCTACAGTTCCCTTAGCTGCATTGCCATTTTTATTTCCCGTGTAATAGGTAAGGAGAAAGCTATCAGGTTATATATCAATTTAAAAACTGAATCAGTTGTAAGTTTAAAGTGTCTTTATTTATGATGTGTAATAAGATACTTAACCATGGGGGCGCTCTTCTGCATATATATGGCAATTTGTAAAGGTCATGTTCTTACAGCAGAAGAATTACATTTGTCTGTTGTGACATCTGTACTGCAAATACTATTTTCTAGCAGTCTATAAATATGTCACATAATTTACAACTGTTATTGTTTTGGGTTTTTTTTGCTACATGATTGTCTTCTATTGGAAAGTACCTCCAAACACGTGATCTATTGAGTTTGGTTTCCAAAATCAAGCTAAAGAACACCTGACTTGTACTAAAAATAGGGTGTTGAATTGGTATTTCATAGAGAGAATCTTTAAAGGCTGAAAAGAAAAAGAGCAAATACCTGGGCAGTTTGCTTTCTGCTTCCAGTATGTGCTCTTTTTATTTTTCTAAGCATTTCTCAACCTTTCAGCACTTATTATCACTTCCACCATTGATTATCTAGAGCATGGGTGTCCAACCTTTCAGCTTGCCTGGGCCGCACTGCGTGAAGAGGAATTGTCTTGGGCTGCATATAAAATACACATATAACGTAGTTAATATTATATAAGTAACAAAACTTCTTTTATTTTTATATATTTGTATTAAAACAAGAAAGGGCCACAAAAACATAAAACTAGGGGGATATTCTACCTTGGTTTTGTGAAACTAAGGCATCAGCGTCTGGTTTGATGACAGTGGTTGCAATTCTCAGTGAGTTCTCCGTGTGTCCATCGGAGATTTTTGATCTAATTTTACTCTTCCTGTGCTTCATCCTTGAAAATATTTGTTCACAAATGTACATGTAGCCAAAAAGCGATGATGTGAACAAGGTGTGATTGTGAAGCAAGGAATATTTCTCTCTGGTCAGATAGAGCTTATAAAAGTCTAGAAAAGAGACATGATCAAATTTTGTCTTCAAGTTGATTGCAGTTCTATAGATTTCATTTGAAAATTCACAGGTAATATATTTATGTTGGTTGAAAATGGAGTCACAAATACACACACACAAAAAAAAGATGATTTATTTGGCAGCCTTGAAACCTATTTTCAAACCTTTATCAAAACAGAAAGCACAGTTAATCTTTTTCAGCGTTCACAGGACTGTATTAGCCAATATATCAAAATGCATAAGATTATTTGCCACCACTTGAGCTTGCCATGGTTTAAATCTCATTTGGAATGCTACTGTGGTTTGAAACGTAGAACAGATAAGCTGATTTTCACCTTGAAGACACATGTTTAACTCATAAAAAGAGGGGACAAAAACAAAAAAAAAAAAAAAAAAAAAAAAAAGTCACCAACTGTTTTATACTTTTGGTGAACTTTTTGAAACGTTGAAAATTACAGAGCTTGTCAGCACCACATCAGTGTTGTGGGTATTTCTTCCAAAGACAATATGTTAACTTATTAAATTATTTTAGGAAGGGGAGTGGCTGTTTACGAGGGTGGATAGTGATAGGACAAGGGGGAATGGTTTTAAACTGAGACAGGGGAGGTTTAGGTTAGATATTAGGAGGAATTTTTTCACACAGAGGGTGGTGATGCACTGGAACAGGTTGCCCAAGGAGGCTGTGGATGCCCCATCCCTGGAGGCATTCAAGGCCAGGCTGGATGTGGCTCTGGGCAGTCTGGTCTAGTGGTTGGCGACCCTGCACATAGCAGGGGGGTTGAAACTAGATGGTCATTGTGCTCCTTTTCAACCCAGGCCATTCTATGATTCTGTGAATTTTACAAAATAACACAAGCCCAACTTTAATAATTAAGTAAGAAAACTTACATGTCTGCTTAATAAAACGTACATATCTTCACAAGCACACACAGGTGTAGGTGGGTTGAAATATGGGCCCATTGCCCATTGTTATGGGCAATGACTATGTTATGCCAAGTGGCACAACAAGTGTGTTGTGCAATACATGCAGGTTTCAATTTGACTGTGTGTGTGTGGTGGTGCAAAAGGCAGGGTCAGCCCTGCACTGTGCCCTCCGCGGTGTTCCATTGTTGCCTGCTCAGTCTGTGCTTGAGCTACATGCAGTCGACTCATGAGAAGTATCTCTAAAAATCAAATAATAACATTAAAAGTTTACAATCTTATGGGGCCTCATTACTGGCTGCCCTAGGCCGCGTGCAGCCTGAAGGTTGGACACACCTGATCTAGAGCATCAGCATTACTAAACCATCTACGTAATGAGAAAATACTTGGCAAAGTTAGGGCTAAGGTGGCACCATTGTATAATGAAAGCAATTAAGAGAACTTAGATGTAGAAGCTGTAAGATAGTCTTCAGTCCTTTAATGTGTATCTTTGTGGCTAAAGACTTTCAAGCTGTGAAGAGATTGTGTTCTTTCCATTCAAGCAGTGGCTTTCCCTGTGGTTGAATTAACTCCAGTGTATGAAACAAAAAACACAAAGATGAAATTCTGTGTTTCTTCTTTAATGGACACAGCACAAACTTAAAATCCTCACAGGAGGTCATTGAAAACATCTCTGTGGCACTATGACTCTCCCTTCTCCCAGTATGCCCTATTCAAGGGTGTGGTAAGACACAGCCCTTGTGATGTTTAACAATAGTTTTAAGCCAACCTCAGTGTAGGTTTTTGCTTACCTCCAGTACCCTCAGCTGTGCGTTCCTTCGGCTCCCCTTACAAATGAGCTGGGAAATGGACTTCCGGGTCAGTCAGTCCCTGCATCCATCCCTTTTTACAGCTGTCCAAATAGCAGTGCTTGAGAACAGAGGCAGAACACATGGGAGTTAAGCCAGTCCTTTCCTGCAGGCAGAGAGGCCTTTGGGAGGCTGTCTATAGGGTCCTGCACTAGAAGAGTCTTTTGCTGTGCAAGCTTTTTATCTTGTCCTCCTGCCTGAAAGGAGGAACAGAGAGGGTAAGAGCTTATTCTTTTGAATACATGGCTACTTATGATCAAATATCGTTAAGCAGTGAACGTTTGCAAAGGTGCACCACAATAGCCATTTATGTACATGAAATCATCGGCGTTTATGAGATGTATTTGACCACGACAGAAATGTTTTTAATAATACTGACATAATTGAAGCACACGTTAACTGAAAAAACACTTAAATGTATATCTGGTTTGGAAACTATAGATTCAGTGCTTAAAAATCTGAGCAGATATTATTTATTTAAAAGGCAGCTGTAGTCTTATAAGTATTATGCCTCAGAACAGTATTTGTCTCTCAAGGACTTCTCGACCAAAATTGTTGCACTTCACTGTGAAGTACTGCCTCTTCTAGCTGCCATCTCTGCATATTCAAAATGGCAGTATCAAGTTGATTTCTCTCCAGCTTGCATACCATTATTAGCAGTGAGTATTCTGCTATGAACATACAGCCTTATTCTCCCTAATGCTGAATGACGTTATTTCCAAAAGCCTGTGGTATTCTTGCAGCCCAAGGTTAGGGCTTTAGTTAAAAATCCTGCATGGCCTATTGGTTTTGAATGAAGAGACAAGAACCCTTAGCCACGATTACTGGAAGAGATTAGGGCATTTGGTATAAAATACACAGAGAAAAGAGCCCTGCTGAGAAAGGCTGTTGAATTATTATTATTTTCTTTTACTTTAAAAACTGCATAGACTGTCAGTATAAAACAGTAAGCCATTTTCTTTTCTTGAAAGTAAACCTACAGCTGTAACATCAGAGATGCAAAAGATTCCCCTGGCAATGACAGCCTTTTCAGATGGTGTAGACTCAATTAAGGCAAATGTTCAAAAGAACACTGTATGAAAAGCTTTCTTAAAGCTAGCTGCTGCACATCCTGACTCTTGTCATCTTTTAAGCCTTAAAGGCTCATCAACATGAGGAGCTTGATCTTGAGGAGCAAAAAGTGGTCTAAGAAAGGTCTGACTTTTTCACTGTTCAGCTTAGTGTAAAGGTGCAGGTATATACACGCACAGCTATTTTAATTGGAGGCACTGCAAGGAAGCATTTAGCTGAGGCTTCAATAGCTGTAACTGTGCTAAGCATGACAGGCAAATTGAAAAATGCAAAATCTGACATTTTTAAAGCAGGCCATTTTTTCCTTCAAGGTTTTGGTGTCATCGTTGGCTCAGCCACATTAGTGTAAACAATTACTTTTTTCTCACCTTCCCAGAGAAGAGACATTTAGAATTCTAGACTCAAGGGACTAAGAGACAAGGCACCTGGAAGGAAGTAGAGCAGCTTCTATGAGGCAGAAGTTGATTAGAAAATGGTTTCGAGCTGAGTTTCCATGCTAACCACTGTCACTGATAACACCCTTACCTTTGCAGTCCTTGCCCCTCGTGGTGTTGGTGGTGTTATGATTTACCTGTGTGTGTACTTTACCTTATTGCTTCAGCCAGGATGTCATCCCTTTCCCTCCTTGTATCCAGAGCTCTCATATGGGCTTTTCCAGATCTTTTCCTCCCCTGCAGAAACCCCCCACTACTGCTATTCATCTCTGGGTTAGCTAGGTTAATCTTATTTTCCCAACCATCAGCCTGCATCGCTTCCCTCCTTCATTTCTCTCCTCACCTACCACGCTGAGTTCAAACTTCTTGGTAAGACTTTTTTTTTCCTTCTTTAGTCTCTGGAGTGCACTTCCTATTGCATCTTTTCCCTTTCACCACCAGTGTCTCTTGGATTGCTTCACCATCCTTTTCTGTTTCTTATTTTCCCACTATTTTGTAAGCTGCTTTCTGGGTCGGTATGTTCTTTCCACATTTACATACCAAGACACTCCTTTTCGACCATAGACTCTACCTGAGTAAGCATATGTGTGTAATTCTCACTCGTCCTTCTACAGACCTATTTATTGAATCTTGTTGCTTTGTGGACTGCAGTCTGTATGTGATTGTGCTTGCTACAATCCGGAATATTCTAGCAGTGTATTAGCAACACTGTAACTTTCAGCTAACAATTCTTATCCTTATTAGAAGTATGTGGAAATTTCATATCGTGAAGCTAGGAAAAAAATATTTAAAGGGAAAGCGCTTTTATTCTTGTTAACTTCTCCCCTATGACTTTCTTAGCCTTGAACACAGAGAACATTTATCATTTGAAATGTTAAATAAGGGTAGGTAAGAACAGTGACTTACCAGTGCTAATTTTTACATGTACCAGACTCCAGCCATGAAATGGATTTTTAAAGCTTGTAAGACTGTTGGGAAGGACTGAGGGAGAAAGTCATTACAGTACAAAATAATAGCTTCTGTTGGCCTAGTGGCGTATTTTTCCTCCCTCTTCCAATGGTGTCTCATGCTATGTCTTAAAGATGAAAAGGTAAATTTTGCCTGGCATACTAATAAAGCACAAAAACCACAGTTGATCTAGTCAGGGATCTAGCTTCAGGAAGTAGATTTGAGGAGCAACTCCATTACCACTAAATACCCAGCTGGAGTTAGTAATACAGTTGTTCTCTTTCAATATGCCTTCCTTGTCTCTAATTCAGTATAGCTATAGCACTTGAAATTGAGCTCTGAACTTTGAAATTGAAACATAGCAGCTTCAAAATGGGCAACAGAAAAGTTAATTTCTGAAACCAATACCTGCTGAGCTAGGGTAGCTCCTGCCAGCAAATAATGTGGAGGCTGAAAACTTAGCTGTTACTGTAAAGTGTTAAGCAGCCCAAGGAAAACTGATCTTATTAAACAACAGAAGAGTTCCAGTTGCTCAGATTTACTCCTGCATGGGCTGAAGACAGTAAGAATTAAAACTGTACCATTTTTACATGAAGGAAGGACTCGCTTTGTATGCTCTGGCTGTGCCATATCAGGAAGTATGTCCCTAGTTCAGGAGCTGTGCTTCATCTCAGTCTGAGTAACTCACAAGACTGATCTAAGGTAAATTACTCCTAGTGTCAGTTCTCCATTTGCTGGGTAGGCACAGTTGTACTTGTGTTGTCACTTCTTTCGTCCTTGTTTCTTTGGCCTTTGAGTTCTCCAGGGCAAGCACTGAGTACTTACCTTGTGGGTGTAGAACTGCTAGCACAATGAAAGCCTAAATTTTGATGGTTTCTTGTACTTT
Organism: Pavo muticus; assembly: GCA_016647715.1. NCBI lineage: Eukaryota > Metazoa > Chordata > Aves > Galliformes > Phasianidae > Pavo > Pavo muticus. The sequence continues at coordinate 4,162,941 of JACDJE010000018.1, read as the reverse complement.
GAATAACACGTGTGAATGCTGTTCCTTCCTGGAAAGTGAATGCTGTTCCTTCCTACATGAAGTAAGTAGTTAGATACTCAGCTTCGTGGGTAGATACAAAAATAAATTCCTCTAACAGGGTTTGTAATTACAGCAAATTTAATAGTGTGGAATGGTTTGTGACTTACCTTAGTGTCTGCTTAGTAACTGGTTGTTCAGCCAGCACCAACTCTTGCTGATGTCATGGTATTCCACTATTTCTTTACACTGGTAACCATAAAGTGAGGTGTGACTGACATTTTCCCTGGCTACTCGTTAGTTCTATAGCAGGTTAAAGTACTGTCACCACTCCCCAGCATGCAAAGGTTCTCATCTGTTCTTGTCTGTCCCACTGCTAAGTTACCTGATGTCGTTTATCTCTTTCACGAGCTTCTTTAAAATGAGCTGTGTGACTTTGTGCTGGAGCAGTTTCATACACTATCTTAAGTCAAGGCAGTTTCTGTTGTGATCATATGCCTATGCTTTCTCTCTTTGCATTTACCAAAAGCCTAAATGTCACTGACTTCTACCGGAATTTAGAATCCTGCATGTTTAAATGCTTTTTTTAAAAAATGGGCTTACTTTTGGCCTGTAAGGCTCAATGAGAAAATGTGTTTAGTTTGTATATGAAGCGTAAAAACTTGTGGGAAAATAATGAAGCAGGAAGTGCTTTCATAAGTCTAAAGTTTATAAATAATAATAACAGAAACGAAGGTTTTGTGGCACTAAACTTTGCTGTTCTTCAAATTCAGCTGCAACAACTGGGTTGACAAAATGTCAGGATGGTTTGTTTTTTCTTTCCTGACTCTCTCTTTCATATGAGCTATTTTGATGTTATAAATTGTACTTGACAAAACTATTGCATTTTCATACTCTTTTTCCAAATTCCACGAGGCCTTATTCAGGGTTCCAACCAGATGAATGTCCTTTTATTTCAGAGCTGAGAGCGGAGGTTGAAATTATTGAGCAGATGAGTAGCAGCAGTGGAAGCAGCTCATCGGACTCAGAAAGCTCATCTGGAAGCGAAGATGAAAGCTCCAGCAGTGAGGGGGAAGAGCTAGCACATGTTTCCCCTTCCCAGCCACCTCACCAGCAGTATAACAATAGGAATGCTGTTGCTAACGGCACCAGCAGGCCACAAGGAAGCAATCAGCTCATGAACACACTCCGTAAGTAAAGGCTTCTGTCTTATTACTCTGGGAAGCTGCATGTTAAGCTAGCTCCATGAAGTACCTTTGCCCAACAGTAATCCCACGGAGGTGCATTGGCTGAAGTATGTGGACAGATTTTTGTTTTTTTAAGAGAAGGCTGAGACGTGTCTGAGGCTGTGGAGGTTGCTTCAGTCTGGTCTAAAACCTGTGGGCATCAACATGGTGACCCCTGTAGACCATGCTGAGTCTCGATTCAGGCCTCCAAGTGGAAAGAGTGGACAGCAGGACATTAGTGCAGGTGGATAGGGTGCACCGGAGGATAAGAATTATTTTAATGTGATTGGGCTTGATGCTGGATCAGGTTCAGTGGAGTTAAAAATACTACATTTACAAGAAACCATAACTTATTTATCATAATTTTTTTTAAATTTCTCCTGAGGCATGTTTGAGTACATCTCTTGGAATCCACACACAAAGGGAACTGGTAGAGTTCAAATGCAGATAAATATAGGGTTTCCAGCTTCAGAAAAACAAGTTCGGGTATTATACAGATGATACTGTATATTGTTCCATACTTGCTGGAAAACTGGCAAAGCCAGACACTGTTCCTGACGGTAGTGAATGCCCGAGGTGACACTTGAGTGAAATCCAAAGTTCAGCAAAGTCAGCAGGACTCTTTCCATGTCCCCATTTCTGTTTGTGAGCTGCTTCTTCCCTGCTTCTTTTGGGCCAAGGCTGCAATACTGCATAGGTCATTGAATTTCTGGAAATCTCTGACCCATGTAGGATTTGAGAACTGTTGAGGTAGCTCCTTTTTTTCATGCAGTGATTTCTGCCCTGATTAATATAACCTTGAGTATTCAGGTCACTGGTGACCGTAACTCAAATTTCCCCAAAAGAGGAAAAGAAATGAAGAAATCCAGGGTGTCGCTGTTGCGAGGCTGCTCTGCAGAGGACTTGTGTTTGGGACAGTGTCTTGGAAGAGCACCCAAAGGGCTGGGTTCAGTAACCAGAACTTGAGCGTGATTATTGCACACTTCTACCCCATCCACCCCCCCAGATTGCAAGTGCTCTGCAAGACAGGCTCTAAGACTGTAGGTTTGATCCACTTCCAGTCCTTCCTGTGTTGGATCTCTCTTTGCACTTTGGAGGGCTGCCCTTGGCCTTCCTTAACCTTCACGCCCTGTATCAGCTGATTTCAGCCAATAGCTTTGAGTTGCAACGGCTCTAACATTATTTCTGGCTTACTGACATGTGGAGAACTTACATTGGCTACTCAGTCTGCCTTAAAACAAAGAAGTCTATTTTAATAAGGTCAAGAAAGCCAGGGAATTCCTCAGTGCCTCAGTGCCAATTCCCAGAGCTGTATACAGGAGCTTGGTGGGTGGAGGCTGTGGAATGCCTTTTGCAGCTGCTAGCAAAGGGAGTGCTGTCCTCCCGCTGGGAAGCAGATTAGGTGGTTCTGTTGGACCTGGATCAGGCTGTGTATAAGCCCTGTGCAGTTCTTAATGCTCTTGGGCATGGGGAACAATTCCCTTAAACAGAGATGACGTTTGCATTCATTTCTTGTGCTTATTTATATCTTCTAGTGTACGTGTGGCTGTACTTTGGTTTGATTGCAATTAAATGTGCCTACCCACTTCTTGTGTTTTGTTGTTTTTGTTTCCCATAGGAAATGACTTGCAGTTGAGTGAATCTGGGAGTGACAGTGATGACTAGAGGCTGAGATTTTCCTGCTTCTCTTACATATACATGAAGAACTAATTTACCTTGAAGTGATCATATCGCTTACAAAGAGGATCTGGCACAGGAATACTTCCATGTGTGGAATTTTAATAGAAGGAATGTGTAACTCTGTAAAATATCAGATGTTGAGGGCTGTTTTACTTTGCAAATTGAGTGTATATTTTGTGTATATTCTTATTCTTTAAAAGCTTTACATAGGTCTGTACAGTGGGTAAGCCAGTATATGCCCCTACGTTCTTATCTGTTCATTATTTGTAAGCTTAACATGTAACTTCATCATGTCATCTGAAAATTTCTTGTTTGTAGGAGATATTCAGTCCATAGTGGAAGATATTCAGCCCATTGTGTCTTTGTCGGGGGGCTTTTGTAATATAAGGGTGAGCATGAGCCAACAGTGAATTTAAAAAAAACTAACCATGCAGAACCTAGAGTGCACTGAAGTGGGACTGTTAAAAATTAAGCTTCAACACTAAGTTGATTTATTGGATTTGGGACTTTTCTAATGTGTTTTTATTGCTATTTATGATTGATTTAATGGACATACTTTTCAATAGTTGGAAAGGAGAAATCATAAAACCATGTTTGTCACAAACCTTGCTGCACCAGTGCCTTATAAGCAGGTCTTTAAATGGAGCTTCCTGCCACCTCTCATATGGGGAGCAATACTGAAACCTCTTCAGATTGCTTTTACAAAGAAGAGCTATATTTCAGGTCAGCTGTGCTCTGAGGGCAGTTACTCTAGCAAGATATAGGATATACGTCAGTCACCCGAGCACATCCAAGTAAGAACCAGATCAGCATTTTCTCATGCAACTGAAGCATCTAATTTAATTAAGACATTCAGTCCTAGAAATATATAGGAGCGTGATTGCCAATGGAATTGCAGCGTCACAAATAGGAGATAATGGACTTGCTGAAATGGTAAGACCCAGAGCCTTGTTTGCAGTTTCCTAAAGGATGCAGAAAGGGGAGATGACAAAGCAACTGTGAAACAGCACAAGTCTCTCTCCCACCACAGCTGTCCAGGTAGACTTTAGTCCATACTATTTGTTGGACGGGATCTCCGTGCTTGGCAGAATTACACAGAACAAGAAATGTTTGCTTACCATGAAATTCACCCCTGTTTAAGGGGGTTTAAAGGGTGCTCAGCTGGATTATCATTAACTTTTTGCTCTGGAAATGAGTTCCAGGGCAGCCTTTTAATCTTGAGCACAAGGCTAACTTTTTAAACCCCAAATTCAAGTGATATAGGCCGAGCGACACTGCAGTTGTGGTGTTATCCAGTTGGAACTTAAACTGGATTGGATACCTCTCCATTCTTAAACGTCTGCTTTGCACTGCTTTTGTCTGATAGTTTGTGTTGTAACTCCTGTTTGTTTACCGAGCTCTCTCCTTTTTTTTAAGGTATTGAAGAGCAGGGTGACATTGGAAGGGAGATTTTATTAAATGGTTTATTTTTTTGCATTCGATACATATTTAGGCATATTTTTGCATTATTGTACATAACGTTTAAAAATAATTGTTTTTTTTAAAGTGTTTTATGATGTGGGTACATATTTTAACATACAATTATGAAATATACTTGATGTAAAGCCACAGCTGATGTGATTTGTTCGGTGTTTTTTTTTTTCTCCTATTCTTCTTCTGTGAGTAAATGTGCTCTGCTCTAGCAAGCTTCCGCCAGCCTAAGGTTTTACATTTGTGAGGGAGACCTGCATGCTAGTTGGCAGTGTAATCAGTGCTGATTCTGCTCCTGACTTCCCAGCTTAAGATTTGGATGAGCAGGGAGGCATTTCTGTTACCATTTCCCCATTACTGGCACTGCTGAGTTCCGTTGGTGTTATTACTTGTGCTTAAATGGAAACGCAGCAGTGCGATGTTTTCATTGCCTCATTCATTGGCTGCACATACACTCTAAAATCCAGGACACATCACAGGAAGTTTACTAATTATATATGAATAAAATACGTAGAACTTAAGAGGATAAGACAACAGCGGGCTACGCTGATTTGAATCACCACTTTAACTGTGGTTTAAATCAGCAAGCAGGAAAGCTTCATTTGCACAGTCAGTTTCTGCCTTGCTTTGTGTTTGTACTCAAGATCATGGTTTACCGTTACCCCCCGTTTCCTCCCCTCCAACCACAGCAGCACATTTCCACACAGATGCCTATCACTGCTACATTTCAGCCACCCTTTGTGTCCCCTGGAGGCGTGTTGTGTCGGGATGGCCCACTTGCAGCTTGTGAGCATTTCAGCCACACGTTGCGCACCCGGACTGTGACAAACGGCTGCTCATTGGGCTAGTGAGAAATGTGGTGGCCCGCAGCTTGGTCATGGGTGTAAGCCAGTCCCTACACGTGTGGGACCAGCCTGTCCCCTCCCTCCCACTCTCACAAGTGGCTCCAGGCATCTCCTCCCTGAGAAGCTTTCTGGAAGCTCTACCCTGCCCACAGGTACGTGGTGTGTTTGATGGAGGTCAGCCCTGTGGAAGCATTGCTGGGCAGCTTGTAGAGCAGAAAGGCTGGCTGCTCCCTCACTGTGTGTCCTTTAATGAACGTCAGTGTGTAAAAGCTATTGCCAGCCTGTTGTTTTGATTGGGGCTCCTAAAGTTTGATGTCTCGTATGCTGAGGAATTGTAAATGTTGCTTATCTGTTGTTGATGATTTGCAGCAAGTTCTATTCAGGTGGAAATGGGAATTGAAATAACTTGCAGAAAAGCAGTTATTTAGAATTCTTTTAATTAGTTGACTGGGGGTATCTTTAACACGCCAGAGAAATAAATCGACTAAAATATGTTTTGATAAAACCTCTTAATGGAGCAAAGTGTTCCCGATGGTTCTATGTATATGCACTAGCAGGTCTTACCACCTTAGGCTAATTTTTTACTCATAAACACTTTTATACGACAGTTAGTTTCAATGTGAATAAACAATGCATATGGAATGCAATTATCGGAATGAATTGAAACAAAGTAAATATTTCTTCACGTTCATGGGAGAGCTGCCCACTGGCTTCGGTGAGGTCAGCATTAGTTTCTGATGGTTTCTTCTGTTCAGTGTCTTCCTCCAGTGCAGTGCTTTGACTTGCCTTAAGACTTCGCCAGCAAACAGGGCCTACTTGTGACTTTGCCCTTAATTAGAATTGCTTTAGTACTGATAGTCAGTAATGATTTAAATGGTAATTTATGACAATCTCATTGGATCAATACAGTTACTACTTTATTTATTTAATGTAAATATGAAAGATAGGCTTGTTGAGAAGAACTAATAGGAGAATCGTAGTATTCTTGAGCGTCGCTCAGAATAACTCAAAGGGGTGATGCTCCAATTTTGAGACATTTTGCCTAGACTGATTTTCACAATTTGCATTTTTACAGACTAGCCATATGCCTGCTTGTGGTTATGTATAAAATTAGTTTGCTGGGCAAAGCTTTATAGTCTTCTTTCCTCCTTTGAAGTCTATTTACGTGAATAAAAATGAAGTTCAACAATCCATGCGTGTATTTCTTTATTTTTTAATTTGGAAACTAAGAGAAATGAGGCCTGGAATTGCGTGTAATGGAGAATGCTTATTTTCAGTAATTGCCTGAGTTACTCAGGTTCAGCTAGTAACAATGAGTGATGGTGTGTTGCATTCACCCGGTTATTTAGAGGTTTTTATTACCCTCATGTCCCCAAGTACATAGATAGGAAAGGAAAATAAAAGTAGTGTTGAAACAAAAGATGTTGGGGAATCATTGGGACAAACGAGTAAATTTAAAGTAGTTGAATGTCAGTGTACTTTGTACACCCAAATCTTGTCCTCAGAAGATAAGCTGACCGAACCCAGCTCTGGCTTATGTGAGAAGGACAGATATAAGGAAGAAATTTTTTACAATAAGGTCGGTGATGCACAGGCACAGGTTGCCCAGAGAGGAGGTGGGTGCCCTGTCCCTGGAAACACTTGAGGTCAGGCTGGATGGGGCTCTGAGCACCTGATGGAGCTGTAGGTGTCCCTGTTCATTGCAGGGGAGTTGGACTAGATGGTCTTTAAGGGTCTCTTCCAACTCAAATGATTCTATGATTCTATGTGAGGGGAAAAGCCCTTGAGCTACTACTGCTTACTGTGAGGGTGTTCTCTCACTGAGCCTTGGCCTGCACTAGCTGAATGCATCACTATTATAAATAAAATTCACTGTAAGTATTGGAGGCCATTAAAAACATCTTGCTAAAGGGATGTGACCAAGAGTTTTGGTGAGACATTTGATGCTTCTGTTTCATTTTGTACTGCCAATGAGTTTCTGTGTTCCCACACGTGACATTTTGGCCATTTGTGGGTGGAAGCAGGGGCTGGAACAAGGCTGAGTTCTTTTTTTCTGTGTGCTGTTGGATTGCAGTTGGACCATGTGTTTTAAAAACAGTGCTGACTAAATGAATTAGACAAATTATGGGATTCTTGGCAGGAATCCTGTATATTTGGCTTGAAATCCCATCGATTCTGTAAATTCTGGTACATCTTCTGGTGTCAAACAGCAAAATGCCCCCAATGGACTGTACTTTTTGTACTTAAGGTCTTTGGCCAAAGTACTGCCAAATCAGTGCATTGCTGTACCATAAACACCAAGGACAATGGCTGAAGCTTCCTTAAACATAGCAAAAAAGATGCACTCTTCCAGTTTAATCTGGGGGTTAGAAATGTTCAGATTTTCTTTTGTATAAACAAGGCTGTGATTCCAGCTACTTTAACAAGATTTGAAACTTTCTAAATAACTTCTGAAAATTGGCTTTCTAAATCACAGACATGTAGTATTTTCAAAAGCAACCATGTCTAACTTTGAAGGAGCCTGCACTGACAACCCAGAGCAAATACAATTGCAATTGACTGTTTCAGCCTGCCAGCAGGAAAAGGGTCGTACTGCTTGCTATCAGCTTTGAGATTAGCTCTCAGAAGCCCAGATCTGCTGAGCTCAGCCTCCAATTGTGAGTCCATGGGTGTCATCTGAAGAGAGCATGTTAGGAGCATGTTGACACTCAGAGAAGCACGGGCTCCTAATTCATTTGGGCACCCTTGGACATCTCTTTCTGTTTCTCTTGGGTAGCATTTCCATTCAGATTAATTTGCATGCATTTTTGAATCCTCATCATTCCCTCTGTGACTTTAATTCTCTTGAACTTTTTTGAAAACAGTTCTTTCCATAGGTGCCCATGTGAAAACCTCTTTATATGAGGCATGGTTTTGCGTGGTCTGATCTGAAGGAAAGCTCTCCCTGCATGTTGCAAATGAGATGTAATTTTTCACTTCCACACAACCACAGCCAACCTCTGAACTCTACCATGATGCCTTTGTAAGTTGGGGGTTGGCTTTTTCTTCCACAGCTCTGATCCCTCCTTAGCATTTTCCTACTGCCACCCCTTATAACTCTTGACAAAAACAACCAAGCGCATGCTCAGTCATGGTCTTAAGACAAAGGAGATCACCACATCCCTCTGGAGGATACTGACTGAACCTGGCCTCCAGAGCATTCACTACCAAAAACAGTTCTATAGTAACCCTGGTTTACTGCACATTAGTTTCTTCAGGTTTATGCAAAAGCATGAGTGTCCAACCTGCTGGTTTGCCTGCTCTGCATTGAGTGAAGAGGAATTGTATTGGGCCACATATACATAGGTTCTCTGAAAGTAATGCCTCCTATTTATTTCCATGGAAACTACAACAGACAAGGAGTATAATAACTCTACTCGTGTCTTGGTTTCAGTCAGCACAGTGTTAATAGGACACTGCTGTGTGGTTGTTGTTGGGCCAAGCCACCGCCACGACGGCAAGGGGCAGGGGGCGGCCACAGGGTGGGCTGGGCCAGGCTGCACTTGGGACATGGCTGGGATAAAGGTTAAAATGCTTTACCTTGGGAACGGCACCCAATTTCTTTCTGTGCTACTGAGGCTGAACTCAGCATTATAAATAAGCAGGTCAAGAAAATAAAGTCTCTAATTAAATATTAGCTAGTCAAGAGGCTGGGTTTTGCAGTTAATTAATACAGCCCGTCCACTCACTTTCCAAATGCCATCAGGAGACTTTAAGGTGCAGTAAAAATGCTATGGCTGTGCCTATGCTGGTGAGCAGTACAGCTTGGGAGTGGGTCCATAATGCAGAAGACTGCTGAGTTTGCACTGTTCACACCATGTGCCTTTCATAGGAGAGGAATCCACTTTGTGAGCCCTTTTTGTGTTGCAAACCAGAGCACGGTAAGTGGGGATGACTGGAGCACTCACTGTGCAAGTGCTCTCTAACGCTGAGCCAGCCGCTCTGCGAAAATACCAGGAGAAGAAGCACATTAAGAAATACTGCTTGATCCCAGGAGCACAACATTTGGCTTTATAGCCATGGTATTAGTATATGAATCATGCTGAAAAATAACACATGATTAAATAGCTGAGAAACTCCTATTTTCACAAATGTTAAAGCATGAACAGCATTCCTGTGGAATGCACATGAATCTCCATCTGACTGTTATGTGAGAAGTAAAGTGACTGCATCAAATCCAAAGGAAGGATCCAGAGGCAGAGCTGCAACCAGGCTGGCCACATATTTTCTCATCCCATCCTGGTACTGGCCTTGCGTGCTTGACATCAGCCCAGGGCTTGCCATTGCAGGGATTGCAGATAAATGCTCGATGCTTTGTGCTTTCAGCAGCTCTGGCTGCACTGCATGGGGACAGAGATCCCTTTTCTAAGAGGTGCCCTGCCTTAGAACCATGGAATCACAGAATATCCTGAGCTGGAAGGGACCCACAAGGACCATCAAGTCCAATGCTCCACACAGGACCACCCAAAATCCAAACCCAATGTCTGAGAGCGCTGTCCAAATGCACCTTGAGCTCCAGCACTTAGGGCCATGCCCACTGCCCTGGGCAGCCTGTTCCATGCCCACCACCCTCTGGTGCAGACCCTGTTCCTAACCCCCAGCTGCCCCTCCCCTGACACAGCTCCATGCCGTTCCCTCGGGCCCTGTCGCTGTCACAGAGCAGAGCTCAGCGCTGCCCCTCCGCTCCCTGTGAGGAGCTGCAGCCGCCATGAGGCCTCCCCTCAGCTCCTCTGCTCTGGGCTGAGCAAACACAGGGACGGCAGCTGCTCCTCACACACCTTGCCCTCCAGACCCTTCCCCATCTTATAGCCTTCTTTAGCTCTCCATTAGTTGTATGCCCTTTACGTGTTCACCCATCCAGTGTGACAGCAGGCACTGCTAGCACTCTATCACTTCCTATGACCGTGTCCCAGTGCTGCTGTGACAGAAACCCACACTGCTGATGTCAGTGTTGGCCCTACTGGCAGAGCAGCTGCAAGAGGAGCTTGGCCAAGCCTAGGCCAGTGTCTGTGCCTGGTATAAGGTTCTCAGGGTACAACATACCAGATACAGCCATAGCTGTGTTAGTTTACACCAGTGCATTGACACGTTTTTTTCTCTGTAGATAATACAGTCAATTTTCCTCTACTTCTGCCTTTAGAAAGAATGTAAATCACTGTAGTTAAAATCACTGGGCCTTGTAAAAACCTGCCTGTGCCCAGAAAACCAAGCGTCGGAGCTTGCCTGGAGCTAAGGAAGAAGTAGCATTTTTTCAATAAATTTACATCTCTAAATAGATGATAAGTGTTGAATCAATTTCCATATGTTTAAAATAGCAGAGCATTAAGTATTCTGGCACTTCAAGCAATCAGCTAATTTGGGACTATTATGAGAGTATCTTTTATACCAGCGGAGCAATTCATCTGAAAATCAGGGACAGTCTGCATCTCTGTGCCCTTTCAGTACCATAAAGGACAGCAAATTGACAAGAAATCCTATTTGTTTGCCTGAAGAATCTATGGTGTCTTATGACATTCAGGTCTTCATAAAATCAACTTTCATCTATTAATAAAGCAAGTGATAACACACCCCCATTTGGCCACGCAGGCTGCACAGGTCCAATGATAAGCAATAATCAAAGTGTAGCCAACAATATGCGAGAGCAATGCAGGTACATGCTTCCTGATGAAAGCAGCAGGAACTGAGCCATGCCAACCTCTTTGCCCAAGGCAATGTGTGAAGGCAGATGCTGCCTGGTTTCTCCACCCTTACCCCCAGGCTGGCCACATCCAACTGGTCAGCTCCGAGCACAGCTCACAGTTCTCTGCTCCTGCCAGCACGTTTATAGCTGAGATGAAAGAAATACTGTTTTCCAGAGGTCACCGAGCATTAAAGGTGTATGCAACCTGTGCTTCAGAAAGTCTCAAGGAAAGTGAACATCTTTTAGAATCAGCCAGTGTTTTTGACCTGGATGAAGTAGGATGGAGACCCCACAATGGACTTTAAAGGCCAGATTAAAGGGGAGATGAATGGAAATATCTTCAGAGCTTCCGGTGAAGCAATCCACAGTGTTGCCCACAGTTTGCTGAGTAACTGAATATTTCCATTGCATTCCAGCATGCTGCTCACAAATGTAATATGTCATGCATTTAATAATGACATGGTGCACAGCACCATGCAGCCTGGAGACACAGCACTGACCTTGCACCACATTGCCTCAGAATCACTGTATTCCCCCTCACATTTAGCACACCATCCTCCAAGGAGCAGGGACTTGGATGAGGACAGATTTGGGGTGATTTGATGATTTTTTTTTAAGTTCATGTCCTGGAAAAGGCAGCACCACTGCGGAAAGCTGCTCGTTAGGGAGTGGATTTTCCATGGCTCAGATCTTCACTGTTCATTTGTTGACTTCTTACTGCCAAAACAATAAGTTCAGCCACTGACTTCAAAGGAGGATATCAGGATTTGGAGGAGCAGTGGGATCCTTATTTTCTACAGATTTTTCACTCTTTTTTGGTCATTTAGAACTTGAGAAACTACACATTTCTATCCTTAAAGATAAGAAGAACAGCGATATGAGTCTGTGGGAAGCTGAGCGTCCTCAGAAGCAGGGTGGGCAGGTGGAGAATAATCTGTGAGACATCAGCCAGCTGTGAGAATGGTTCAGCACAGCACAGCCATTAAGGGTGCATCTCCAGTAATTTGCTGGAGCTCACCCCGCTGCCCTTTCTGCATTTAGACCACAGCAGAAGGGTGAATAATGAGGGCCACAGGAGGACAAGCGGGTTACTACAGCTGGTCAGGCAAATTAATGCAAATTACTTGGCAGTTCACCAAAAGTAGCCCGAAGAGGGCTCTTCATGAGAAAAATAAAGGAAAAATAATCTTGGAGGTGGCTAGTCCACAGGCTGAATGTGTTGGATTCCAGATCTGTGGGAGGCCTCTGTTTCTTCAGCTTGCGCAGCTTTCTGCCCATATCCTGAATCTTTCCCCCAAATCACCTAATGTCTTCGTGTCCTGGGAAGAGCAAACCCCTCACAGTGTTCCCTCCGCCATGCTAAGGGCCGCTGGCTGCCAGCCTTCTGGCCTGTGCCCATCACCAAGGGGAGGGCTGAGGTTCTAGGTACCGGATCATTTGCAAATCTCCCTTCTTCACCTCCTCCAGTCTGTGCAAACTGCATAAAATTGGTTTGTCCACTCGCCATTGCTGCTGTCTTGTACCTTTGATCCGACATGTTGGGAACCATGCTCTATAGTACTGGGATTGACACTCTTTCATATCTTCATATTGCATCTGGTTCTGGCCACCCCAGTTCAGAAAAGACAGGGATCTCCTAGAAGGAGTCCAGCAGAGGGCCACAAAGATGATAAAGGGCCTGGAGCATCTCCCTTATAAGGAAAGGCTGAGTAACCTGGGTCTGTTCAGCCCGGGGAAGACAGAGGGGGAATCTGATTAATGTTTATAAATAAAGGGAGGTGGGAGGCAAATGGACGAGGCCAGGCTCTTCTCAGTGGTGCATACCAATAGGACAAGGAATAATGGCTTAAAACTTGAACATAGGAAGCCCCGTACTGACATGCAAAAGAACTTCATGGTAAGGGTGACGGAGTACTGGAACAGGCTGCCCAGAGAGGCTATGGAGTCTCCTTCTATGGAGATATTCAAGACCCTACCTGTGTGACCTGCTTTAGCAGGGAGTTGGACTCAATGATCCCTTGAGGTCCCCTCCAACTCCTGCTATTCTGTGATTCTGAGATTCATCAATGACATCAAACTAATGAGGTTCAAAAAAAAACCAAAATGTAAGATTTTTTGTTCTGGTCGAGGTAATCCCAGATATGCACACAAACTGGAAGAAGAAGAACTAGCCCTGCTGAGAAGGACTTAGGGGGCCCTGGTTGATGAAAAACTTAACATGAGCCAACAGTGTGCCCTCACAGCCTAGAAAGCCAGCCATATCTTGGGCTGCATCAAAAGAAGTCTGGTTGAGGGAGGTGATCCTGCCCCTCTACTCAGTGTTGGTGAGGCCTCACCTGGAGTACAATGTCCAAATGTAGAGTCCTTGGTACAGGAGGGAGATGGACCTGTTGGAGCAAGTCCAGAGGAGGGCCACAGAAATGACCCCAGGGATGGAACACCTCTCCTATGAGGATAGGCTGAGAGCTGGGGCTGTTCAGCCTGGAGAAGAGAAGGCTCCAGGGTGACCTGAGAGCAACCTTTCAGCATCTAAAGGGGGGCTATAAGAAAGGAGACATTTTCATAGCCTGGCTGCTAGGACACTGGTGTAAAGGGCAACAGGAGCCAGCACAAGCTCATAAAGAAATAAGCAAGGCCACTGTATATGAATGTCTATGCTGTCAGACATGACAAAGGCTTTGGCAGCACATGCTGCATTAAGGCATTTAACATCTCAGTGAAACCTGCCAGCTTTCCTATCCCATGGAAGGGAGATAACGAGCACAGCACACATCAAAGTGGTGTTTTAAGGGATAAAAAGGTGTTCACATGGGGCTTTGAAGATGCACTGAAGCCATAGGCACAGGCACTATCCGGGACATGATCTGTTTGAAATTGCCATTGCAGATGGATGCCAAAATGCTGCATCCTACCTGGGTTTGGGAGGGTTGTGTGTGCACAAGTCCCAGCCCTACCAGCACCATGCTGCTGTGCTCATATAGGGGTTTTCTGCTGGGTGACTGTCTCCATGGGCAACGGCAGTGGGATGGGGGTTCCTTTGTGTGTGTCCCACTCCGAGAGCCCCAAGAGCTCCAAGAGCTCGCCTGCTCAGCGGGGTGTGATGGGCCCAGGCCAAGTGCCTAGAGGAGCACCACAACTCTGGAAGCTGAGGAAGACGGGGTGTCACGTCAGACTTCCCGGCGTCACGGGACGGACAGCGCACCGCGTCTGGTGCCTGCTGCCAACCAGAGCCACACGCACCGCTTGGCTCGGCGCGCCTCGCGTCCTCCCGAAAGCCCCAAATCCTGGATCGGCGCCGGCAAGACAGAAGGAAACCCAAAGAGCGAGCTCTGGGGGGCGGCGTGCTCTGAGGAACCCCCTCCCTCGCAGCCCACCGGGGGGCGGCCAGGCCCGGCCCACCGCCCGCCGCCTCCCTCCCCCCCTTCCCCGCGGGCCACCCCGGCACCTCAGCGGGGCGGGGGCGCGGCGGGGGCGGGAGCGGGAGCGGAGCGAGGAGCGTGGCGGCGGCGATGGCTTTCGAGGCGCTGGCGGAGGCTGCGGAGCGGTGGTGCGCCCGCACGCCCTTCCAGCTCATCGCCGCCGAGGAGACGGAGCGTCGCATGGACTTCTACGCCGAGCCCGGCGTCTCCTTCTACGTGCTGTGCCCGGAGGCCGCCTGCGGCGACAATTTCGTGAGTGACCGCGGGAGGGGGTCCCGCGCCCGGGGGGCCCCCGCGCAGCCTGGCCTCGGGGGAAGGTCCTCGGGGCTGGGGGGGCTGCGGGCCGGGGGAGCCCTCCGTGCGAGCACCGAAAGCTGCAAGATGGAGTCGTTGGCCGGTGCGGGGCGGCCCCGCGGGCAAGGCACGGACAGCCGCCCCCCGGCCTCCCCTCAGCCGCCGGGGGCACGGAGCTCGATGCCCC
>JACDJE010000018.1:4093788-4148063 GCA_016647715.1 Pavo muticus | reverse complement strand
CCACAAACACCGCTCCTCAGCCTCCCCTCCCCGAAAGCCCCCCCCCGTGCTGCCCGGGTTTGGCTGGGGGCTCGCAGGGCTGTGTGGCAAATGGAGAATGGGCAGGGATAAAATGGAGTCGGGATGACAGCAGGGCCGCCCCTGCTGCACCCCGGGCAGGTGCGGCCCCTCCCGCCGGGCCCCGCCGAGTTGGGCAGCGAGTTGTGGTGCCGAGGTGCCCGCTCCCGGACCCCCACCCCCGCTGGAGAGAGTCTCCTCACCGCTGAGGGTGTCACGCAGTCGTAGAATATCCCGAGTTGGAAGGGAACCATAAGGAACATAGGGTCCAACTCCGGCTCCTCACTCGCGGGTGTGGAGCGCCGGTTGGGTGCAGTTAAAGGACTGCGTCTCTGATAGCTCCTGGCAGAGCATTGGAGCTGCAGCTCGTGCTCTTCCTGCAGCAACTTCCACCTCTAGTCCTGCTTGGGAAATACTGAAGAATTCCCAACCTGGCAGGTGAGCAGAGAGGGATTTGACAGCTGGGTCAATGAGACAAAGAGCAGCCAAGCGACACCTCCAGGAGTGCAGGTCCCGGTGAGCAGGATGCATGCTTGCCACGTTGGGCAGAGGGTTGTGCTGGATCTCGAGGGAAGCGACCCAGGATGAGCTCTGCATCTGCCCAGAGACATGTAGGACCCCTGTGCCAGGGCAGCCCCAGTGTGACCAGTGCCCACCTGCAGCAGGGGCCGTGCTGGGCCTTGCATGAGTCTGGCAGCAGGACTGGGCTGGTTGGGAAGGACTCCCCATCTGAACCCAAAATCAAGCAGAAGGGCTACATTTCTGTCTTATGGCATTACCGCTCAAGGCACTTTTCCTACTAACAAGACTTTCAAGGTAGGCAGATAGGTAGAATGCTTAGTTCTTTTCCTGTTGATGATGTCTCCTTCATGCGATTAAGAACTGCTGATGAGGTGGTTCACCAGCATCGTTCACCAGCACCATCATTTCTGCTCCAAGTGCACTGTGGGCCTCCAGTTATGCTCCCAGCTCAGCTGTCTTGGTTTGCTGCCTTTTTGCAGCTCTGTTCTACCTTACCCTACCCTATCCTATTTTTCATGTTCCAAAATATGTTTGCTTTCTACATACAATTACAAGCAGAGCTTTATTTTAAGGAGACTTAATGTGAGCCATGGGACTGAATCTCATTTGCAGCTGAGCCCCTTGAGTTGCGCAGCTCTGGTAAGATGGAAGAGCATGACAGAGAAAGGAAATAGAACCAGTGATAGACTTTGTGGTGTTTTAGTCTTACAGGTCTTACAAAGGAGCCTTATGTTTAATCAGCATCTGGTGCCTGGTATTCTTTTCTCTTTCTTTATGTCCTCATTTCATAATAATGTGACTTAAAAAACTACGTAGGAGGTGCCAGTGAAGTCCATGATAACTCACTTGTGAGGAGGAAGTTATGAGCATGCTGAGTTTAAAAGAGAGGAGGAGAAAGACAGGGAAAGGTTGCCAAGAAGCAATCTGGGAGATAAAAACAGGATCTTGTATAAAACCTGAGATCACAAGGATCATACGATTTTAATTTCCTGGAAAGGTGTCTCTGGTCTGGGTCTTTCAGCATGCTAGGGGTGCAGATGACCTGTTTAGGAGCCCACAGGCACTGTCAGCACCTCCTGGATGCTAAAACTCACCAAATCAGCATTTTGGACAGCTGAACTATGAACAGTTTAGCTCCTGAGGTTCATGGTGTTCTCAGAAGATTAATTGGACTTGTATAGCCGTAACCGATGTGGATGAGTGTTGAGGAGCTATTCCTTACAGTCTTGACATTTGTTTTGCCACCTTGTTATTGCTGATATTCAAAGTAACCGATCAAGCAAATAAAAACATTATGCCACCTCGTTGCAAGATTCCCTGTAAATATTTTAGAGCAGAGGTCATGAATCTAAATATTTTCCATAAGCTGATGACAGTTAAGAGGTTTCAGTATGTCCGTGTTGCCACAGTCACAGTTTTAAGTCTGCTGGCATGGAAATTGGTGGAAGCCTTACTTGCTTGTTGCCTTGTGATATCATACGTGTGCCTCTTCAAAGGCTGAATGATGGATTGCTCAGGTTTTCTCCCTGTGCTCCATCATCTTACTCTGTGCTACTGCTGGCACATCCCTGCTGGAGACTGAAATGTGGAGACTGCAGAATGAAAAAGACTTTGTAAAAAACATGGTAGGATGACATGTGGTCAGCTTTCCCTGGGAAGCAAACTAGCTATTAGTTATAAAAGGGCAAGGCCTGATTTTTGTGTGTATGGAAGCCCCTGTGCATAGATCTCATAGCTGAAAGAAGCCACAATTTAAACAAGAACCAGGATGTTAACAGTCATGATCATTACATACATATAAACAATTATAGCAGTTTAGCACAAGACACAAACTGCTGACCTGTAACATTCAGGCCTTACATTTGGCACAAAGATTAGAAGTAATAAAAAGGTTACTGCTTGAACATTAAGAAATCATGAGCCAGAGCTCCAAAATCTCCAGGCTGTTGTTACAATGTTGTGATTTGGAAAAGAGCTCATTGGTATTTTTAAAAGGGGTCATTTGAGTCCATTTAATGTACTTCCTGCCTTTTTAGGCCATAACAATCCCAAAGCCAGACTTTTTTTTTTCGAAACAGAAGCTGCTTGTATGTTTGTAGGACCGCAAGGCCCATGGCTGTGAAATGGCATGGGTTACGGTGAGACCTGTGGTATGTGTTTCTGAGGGCTGCCAGACTGCCAGGAGATAACTCTGGGTGCCTGGAACAAGTAGAACCTACTCTGTAAGACAGGGATTTTTCTTAGCATACCATTTCACTGTGGTTATGCAGGTTAAGTGAGGTCAGTAGCGAGGCGATTGCTGCTTTTGCCTTAAAGACACAACTTCAGTGATGTTAAGTAGTATTTTCGTTAGACAAATGGAAAACTGCATCCCTGGCTCACTGCTGAGCAGGGTGGCAGCATGCAAGCCCTGCGTTGGGGGTGGATGTGTGTGGTTCTTGCTCTTTCTCTGAGCATTAGTTAAGCTTCAGAGAAACCCTCTCCTTTCCCCACTGAAGCATAACCTGCTGTTTATAGCACAGTAAAAAGCTGCACGGCACCTTGGGGAAAAGAATTGCCATGCAGAAATAGAGGTCTAAGTGTCTCCAACAATTGTTGCAGTATTACACTTCTCTTTGTAAGATAGTCCTGTGCACCAGGACTTCAGAGTAAAGGTCTTTAAGAGCACACATTAAATTGTGCTGTGAGCCACACTTGTGAGCAAGGAGCAGTGCTGTCAGAGTGCTTCCACCCATCAGCTCTCCATTTCAAACAGCCTCAGAGCAGCAGAAGCACCAACATTTTTGGGAGAGGCTTCACAGAGCCAGGCTGGGGAGCTGGCCCCTCTCAAGCAAGAGCAAGAGGAGAGGAATATCCCAACTGGATTTAAATGTGGCTCCCAAGGCCTAGGGGGAGCAGACCTTTAGGAGAAGATTCAGCAGCAGGTTATGCATAAGAGGAGAACACCCAGTGTGACTTCCAGGTCTAAATGAGGCTAGTATCAAAGAAGACACCTCTGCTTGTAAAATGCGTGTGCATGCAAAGCATGTACCCTTTGTTGCCAGCACAGCCATAAGGGATTTTCTCTCCCAGATGGATTTCCCTGCCTTCCATTTCTTGGTGTCTAGTGTCAATAAAATCAAAGTTCCTCCCCAGAAGCCTGGCTTCTGATCCAGCCTCCAGTGCAGGTCTGAACTTGGGGGCTTGGTGTACTTTGGCAGATGTTTATGATCCATCGCCTTTTAAAAACCTGTTGAGAGGCCAGTGTGGGCCCCTGTTAATGCCTCTTTCTTGTGTTGCTGTTGGTTTTCAGCACGTCTGGAGTGAGAGTGAGGACTGCTTACCTTTTCTGCAGCTCGCACAGGATTACATCTCTTCCTGTGGGAAAAAAACACTCCATGAAATACTGGAAAAAGTCTTCAAATCCTTCAGACCTGTAAGTGCCTCTGTTTAACTTCCAAGTGTTGTCAGTTGTCTGTGACTGTCAGTATGGCAGAGCTGGATGGAGCAAAGCCACTTTCCTCCTGCATTAGCTTACTTCCCTCAGGCACTGGGGTGTTAGCATGTCAGCCTCTATCAGACAATTGCAAATTTTAGGATGAGAGGGAATGGCCTTAAAGTCGTGCCAGAGAGGTTCAGGTTGGACATTAGGAAAGATTTCTTCTGAGAAGGAGTGGTGAGGCAGTGGCACAGGCTGCCCAGGAAGGTGATGGAGTTGCCATGCCTGGATGTGTTCAAGAACCATATGGATGTGGCACTGAGGGATGTAGTTTAGTGGTATGGTAGTGGTGGGCTGATGGTTGGACTAGATGATCTTAGAATAGAAGTCTTTTCCAGCCTTAATGACTCCATGATTCTGTTCTGTGCCTGGGAAGAGGTTGAAGCATATGCTGGGTTTTGTGGGGAGGAGGCTTGTGTTTGGCTGGTTTGCTGCTACTCAGCCTTCACTGTCCTTGTGTGTCAGCAAGGTTTGGGTTGATGCCTGGATTTTTTCAGGGTGAGGTGACTTTGTTGGGCTGGCCACTGTGCTGCTTTTTTTTTTGCCAAACCCTCCTCTTGCACAGCCTCTCTTTTGGAGAGGGTTGCTTAGATACAACAATTACAGTAAATTTAATAATTAAATACAATAATTGAAGCTTGTCTGCTGGTAACTCACTGATTTTGACGTGTTTTGGTCTGGGCATCTGGGCTGGTGCAAAGGAGGGTGGAGCTTCATTGCCAGGCTCATGCTTCACTTGATGTCCATGGCAAAGCCAATCAGAAACTCAACATGCAGACAGCTTTCCCTCCTCAGTTTTTCTGACTGGCTTTTCACAGAGGCTGAAAATTTACCCCAAGTATTTAGAACGAGAGGGAGTGGCGTTAGGAAAACGTGGGACCTCCCCGTGTTGCACCTTTGTATTGCCATGGAAAGCCACAGCTGGTTGACATGAAAGAGCGTGATTTTAATCCTTGAGAGACTGGAAATAAATAGAACAGATGTACACTTTTCTTAGAAAGGACTGGAAATCTGATCCTTCAGTACAGCTGTTTGTAATTGTGAAAACATACAAAAATACAAATATTCTTCTACAGTATTTTGCTCTTGGTTATTTTCATGGCTGTTTTCTCCCACTCAGGAAAGCTGTGTCTTTGAGGAGAAACTTGCATCGGTTTAACTAAAGAGGACTTCAAAAGGACTTAATTGAATTGGTGCAGATCAGTTACTTCATTTTAAACCGCATTTATTTCAGCGTAGCTTAAGTTGTTGAGAAATTGGCTTCAGTCAAACTGAGTTAAGCTACTCTTTGAGATAAAGAAGTTCAAAGCCAAGGGAACCATGATGCTCGTTTAGTCTGGGTGCTTCGTTAGCATTTACCCAGTGATTCCTATAGCCAAGCTCACAAGCAGTAGTTAAGCTGGAACACAATCTTTACCAAGACATCCAGTCTTGATGTGAAGACTTCCGGTGACTTAATGAGTGCAACACTAATAGGCAGTTTCCCTTCTAATCATTAGTTATACTCTCGTCCCAAAACTCTTTTAGTTATAATCTGATTTTTTCTAGCATTGCTTGCTGTCTGTTGAATTTCACTGTGCTTTCATCTGCTCAAGAGCACCCTCCATTACCAGAGCCCGCTAGCAGACTGCAGCCAAGTACCTCTTCATTTTCTCTGGGATGTACCACAAAGATTGTTTATGAGATTCTCCTTTCACTAAGTTACTGAGAGGTTTGCATCAGTGTAATGGAACTGGTTTTATCAGTCAGTGTATGGCTGTGTGTTGACAAGTCTAATGAGAAATGTACTGATGTTTTTCCCTTACTGTAATTATTAAAAACAGCAGACACACAGAACCACGATTCACTTAAAAAGTGAAGTGTGGTATTACAGATGTATGGAAACAGCTATCGTACACTCTCATGCCTTTATCAGAATGAAACCAGTCAGTACTGGGAAATGGTATCCTTGGCACTCCTTCCCTCCATCCCCTGTCCTTTCTATGCCAGACCTGTTTTGTTAATGAAATAGCCTTGCTGTGAGCGTGGAGGTAATGGTGCATTTGCAGGATGTTTCTTCCCTAGTATCCAAGCAAAGCTCGCTGTAAGAGGAAAGTCTGGCTGATTTCAGTTTGAAAAACAGCATTGTAGGGAAAGCTGAAGATCAGACCATGCTTTTCCAAAGCACCCCATGATCTAGGGTACTCAGTCTGAGAGGCTGAGAAGGGAGCAGATTTGTGGCGTTTGGTGTGCTCTTTCTGAGAGGTTCCTCTGTGTTTCCAGCTGGACATCCAAGATGATCAGGCAGTTTTAAAAGCCTTTGGCAGGGAGATGAAGGATCAGGCAGAGGTGTCCGTGCTTCTAAGCACATCCACCTGGAATCCTATCACACCGAGCTGCAACTGAAGCACATCACCTCTATACAGCATCACGTGGTGTGCTAAAGCTCTGTCGTGTACTTGGGTTGTTTTTCAGTGTGTTTGTATGTCAGCTTCTGGTAGGAAGCTTGTTTCATGAGTCTGAGATGTAAAAGGTACTAGGTTATTTGCATTAGGGCACTTTGAAAGAGTTAAGAAAGACATAGAAATAAAAAAATGCCTGAGGGAAATGGCACCAACCCCAAGAGTTTGCAGAGAACCAAAATGTGAGTTGTAAAACTTAGCAGCAAATTGCTGGACTCCTGGATTGTGCTTACCTTTGATCTAAAAGCCTGTGTCCAGGGTGGGGAGTCTGCCGTGTAAAAGCCACTTAGGCTGAGTTCTTGAATTCATGCACGTCCCGCTTACTTCCCCTTTACTTCCGAAAAGTACCCAGCAGATGGGTAGTTTGGCCAGTAGGAATAAGTAGCTGTAGTTCATGCTGTGCTGCTGCTGGCTGTTGTTCTCCTCTCCTCACCACCCTCCCTGTCCTCCTCCCCACGCATCCCCCCACCTGCCAGCTTTGTTCCTTTTGCCTACCTCTTTCCTCCTTGTTTTTGCTCTCCATTAAAATCCTTTCCAGGCTGCCATGTAGCAGATATGGACCGGAAGCAAACCTGAGAGTCAGTCTGGGGTCAGCTCACACCATGTTTCTCATCTTCTTTTGTAAAACCTGCCTAAGGTGGAGGGCATCACCCCTGATGTTTGCCACACCAGGGAGAGGAGAGCTGTGTGTCCCGAAAGCAGAAGGGAGGGATGCATGACAAGCAGAGACCTGGAGGCTTATGCATATGCTCTTGGTTCTCCCGGTGTATGCTGTGGGGTTTTGTGCTAGTTTTGCATACCTGAAAGGCTTCCAGTATCCATAACACCAAGATGAGGCTCTCACTCCTGTGGCTCATTTCCCTGCAAATCAGGGAGGAATTATAACTGGAGCTGGGCAAAAAATGTGATCAAAGCTCTTTCTGCTGGCTGATGTAAACAGAGCAGTGCCACACACAAATCTAATTTGAATGTGCCAAATCAGTTGAGCGAAAATAATTCTGATGGATAAAAAAGGTGGAGAGGCCTCGCTTTTCCATTTGAAAAAGTGTTTTAATTTTAGCTTCAAAATGAAGGAAAACCCCCACATCCTGAAAATGAACCACGTAGTTTCACATTCATGTTATGCAGCTGAACGTAAGATGTGAAAAATAGGTGTGCATAGGAGTATTTACTGTTTGCTCTGCTCAGAAAGCAAGAACGCTGGGGTCTCTCTGCAGGCATTTTTAAAATGCGAAGGAGGGGGGTTAGTCAGCAAATTCTCCTTCCATTTCAATGCCAAGAAGCCCTGCAACTGAAAAAATGGTTTTCTCACAGTGATGTTGAAGAATGCATGGAGCCAGAGGCTAATTCTGTGTATTGGCTTTGGATCCGCCGAATAATTTAGAATGTTGATCGTGGACTAAATTTAAATCAAAATTAAACTAAACATCTGCCTCGTCACAGCCTTCTCATTTTCATATTACCACCAAGCAAGCATCACTGTCTTGATTTTTCCAGATCCTGTCTCTTTTGAGAGACAGCAGCTGTGTCACACTCCAAACAGGGTGTTGCACGTGTCTGTGCTGCTCCTCCAGCCCTGGCAAGCTGAATACATACTATTCCAAATAATGCCTGGCGCACGATTTTGCTTTGAGGTTTTTAACAGCTGGTAGTGTAGGATTCCAATATGAGATTTCCAGAACAGATACATTAGTTTGCTTATTATTTGGTTCATCTGTCTTCCTGACTTCTGTTGGCTTGGCAGCCTTTTGGAGGGGAGGGGAAAAGTTCAA
Organism: Pavo muticus; assembly: GCA_016647715.1. Lineage (NCBI taxonomy): Eukaryota > Metazoa > Chordata > Aves > Galliformes > Phasianidae > Pavo > Pavo muticus. The sequence continues at coordinate 4,139,793 of JACDJE010000018.1, read as the reverse complement.
GCACTTCTGTTTGCTCCTTTTCTTGTGGCAAACAAATGCCATTGCAGAAGTGTGAGCCGTCAGGTGGAGGCATCCAGACACTGACCAGGGAAGATGAGCTAGCCCAAATTTAATTTCAGAAATATAAAGGGATTTGGGCAACTTTGAGTTAGACGCACAGTATTTCGTATGGAGATTGCTTCACCCAGCATGCAAGTCTTCGTCTGGTGTAATGGAATGAAGAGTTTAAGAGAAGCGCTTAACGTGGGGGGATCCTCAGGGTTTTAGGGGCACTGCCAGTTCTGCACGTGGATTCTTTCTTTTTTGGCGTTTGGATGGTTACTGAACACAATCTTAAATCAAATTAATACTGCTACGGTATGATCATGGTTTGTTCTGAAGTTAAGCCACTGCCAAGTCTGAACGCTCAAAAACTGTGATATGACCTCAGGGAAAGAGGCAGAGCTCTTTGAATGAGCTTTGCTTTGGTTTTATTTATCTTCTGGTCTCTGAGCACTTAATTTGCTGTGAGGATGCATTTTCAAATCTTTCTCTGTCGTCGCACGAGGGAGAGAAAGGGAGTCGAGATAGATAGTTACGTAATGCTGTTATTCTAGGATTTGAGATTTCTAAGAAGCGGCGTCTAGGGATTGTGGGAAGATGTGCAGTCAAGCCACACGAGTGGGTAATTTGCTGTTACACCGTATTTTCTCTTCTTTGTAGCTACTCGGGCTTCCTGATGTTGATGATGATGCGTTTGAAGAATATAATGCAGATATGGAAGAAGAGGAACCAGAAGCGGATCACCAACAAATGGGTGTCAGTCAGCAGTAATTTTCAGAGAAGCTGAAAAATTGGGAATGCTGTGGTACCAGGTGGGGTCAGGTAGTCCCACGTTAGCCTGTTCAATTTAGCGCATCACATGGGGATATCTGGCTCCCAGGGTACAAGTTTTATGAAATGTTTATTTAAAAAAAAATAATAACAATCTGTGATGGGCTTTGCTAAGAAGTGACCTGAATTTTGCTCCTGCTTCAGTGGAGTTTCTATGGAGTTGTCTTGGTAGTATTCTGCCATTACCAGTCTAGAAGTAGTTTTGTTGCTGACTGTCTCCTTGATTTGTGTTTGAGAGTAACGTTCGCTGACATGAATGTAGGATTGCCTTGAATGTAGGGACTGCAGGGCCGGCGTGCTGAGTACTCCTTGCACGTCACCTCTCGGGGAAATTGGTGCAGAGAGTAGATGCAACCAGCACTTTTCTTTTTAGTTCAACCGCTGTGGTTTGTGGCTCTCTACCAGACAGAGCACCATACTTTGGGAAGTTTCTCCTGATAAACACTAGTTTAATAGTGGTCAGTGCTGCAGAAATGCACGTGGAGGCTCAGCTGAAATAACGGGGAGTGAGAAGTCCAGGGGGTATTTGTGTTGCACCTGTTAATGTCATTTTACTGACACCTGAGTTTACAAGTGATTGGATTCATAACTGGGAGCAATTAGAGCTCTGGTATTGACAGTACACATCAAAACGAACCTGGGTACTCTCACACCATTTAACCCAAAGCCAAATACTGTTTTTGTACAAATTCAATCAATTATAAGCAGCCATTGCATATCTCATGTCTGCATGAAAACCAACTGTAAGCTTCACTGTTTTTAAAACACAGATAAATTACTACACAAATCTTGCAGTGTCGCCAATTGAAGTGCAACTTAACTTGGAAGCCATAAGTGTATAAACCAGCTTGTAACATTATGCTGGACCATTTCCTCCCTGTGGGCCTTTGAGCTAATCTGGGCATTTCCACCTCTGACAAGGGGAGCTAAAATACTACCCAAGCAGGAGGCCCCTCATATTTTATACCTGTTTTGCATAGGTTTAAGTGGCTCCAATGAGTGCCAGACTGTGAAGATGCAGGGTCTCTTTATTTACATGCCTTTTGTACTGAGCATATAAGAATCAGAGTGATGCTGTTGTAAGACATCTGTTTTCTGTGATTGAACGTAGTGTTTCTGAATTTATTCCTTTCTTCCAGTTTCTTTGTACATGGCAAAATGAAGGTCACATGCTTTGAAAGCCCTTTTATACAGAATTAGCTTTATAAAAACAAAAAGTGAGCGAAGAGAAAATGATAGGACAATTCCCAGAAACAGCTCACACCATTTTGAAAACCCCACTGGTAGCATCATCTCCTTTTCCATAGACTTTTAAAAGACTTTTATTTTTCGAGATTACTTAAGAGAGGAAGTCTTCTTGGGGATTTGCATTTCTGATGATGGGTTGAGAGGTGCAGAGCACCTGATATTTCCAGCCTGAGGCAAAGACCTTCCATAACCAGGACGGTGTGCGGTACCCGATTACGCACAGAAATGTCTGCAATGCTTTCATAGTTCAGGTTTAAGAATATAAAAAGGAATGGAAAAGAAACAGAGCTTAATGAAACTTTGTACATTCTTTTGGCATGCAGGCATAAACACGGTAGTTGCAACACATTTTCTATGGACTAGTGATGTGAGAACTGTGGCAGTTCATTGTTTAACACTGTGCAGCAGCAATAGGCTTTTTGCTTACAAATATAAAGTGTAAGAACAGTGGGTTCTAGCCCTGCTTTAGGTCCCTAAGTTTTTGTTCCTCCCCGTGAAAAAAGATGTCATAACCTTAGGAAGAGCCTTGCTTCAGGAGAAGCTTCCTCTTTGTAGCATCCATTGCTTTGGTTACGGCTCGTACAAATGGATCTTTTGGGGCTGGCTTCCCTCTGCTGCAGTGCCAAGCAAGACGTAATTTACAGTAGCACAAACTATTGATTGAATTGTTAATGAGCGGTTGAGCATTAATATGGATGTATGCAAACATAAAGCTGTAAATCATGTAGATATATTATTTTCTGCATTCACTAACTCACTTTTTCTGGAATGCCGTGTGCCATTGGAGTGATCTCTCCGCCAGAGTGCAAGTGCTTGGTAGATGGGGGCTGTTCTGCAAAGCTCCCACTACGGCCAGCAAGATTGTGTTCAAACACAACTCTGGAGGCTGCATGAGGCTCAGCCCTGCAGAGAGCTGCACATTCGTGTCCCCCTTCATGCTGCTGGGAGCAGAGTGTGCGGCCTCACTGCTGTACTGAAGCACTGCCAGGCAACACTAACAATAAACTGGAATTTTATAGATAGAAAACTTAAGTGATGTGTGTATTAAATGTGAATGAGCATTAATATAGAATGTATTTTATCAAAAAATATCGATTGCTTCCTTTGACCAAATACATTTCTGTATGTTCTGTATGTTACTTGTTCCATACTTACCTAACGATGCAGAAGATGCAGAACGAGCTTCATCGTATCACAAAGTATTTACATGCTTTATCTGTGCTTTATTTTCTCTTCAGTCCTCTACATTTTGGGGTTGGTAGCCATTCAGTAATTCACCGAGGGCAGCATGGCCCCTGGCTGGGCCGCCAAACTGAGAGGCTGCACCTGTGAACACATGTGCAAATGCTTGCAGGTGTGGGGACTCAGTAACAAAATGTGGGCTTAGGGCTCTGTCACTGCCCTGCTTTGAGCTTCGGGTGGATTTCAGCAACTGGGCCTCAGTGAAATTCAGTGCAGGAAAAGGACCCTTTTGGGGAGATGCTGGGATTTGGAGATCACCCCAACCACCCGCAAAGTATCTGCTTATTGAACCTCTGCAGTGCATGAGTTTTTAAAACTGCTCGGGGCGGTTCAAGGGCTTTGAGCACAGTCATTTGTTTCTGCTAGCATCCTGCCCAATGAATACATTGAGTTGATGAGGGAGGAAGAGGTGGAGAAAAGGCAAGCTAAAAGGCCTTCTCCTCTTCCCCAGCGTTATTATTTGCGGTGTTGTGTGAATAGGTCAGAGCGATGGGCAGGGAGCAGGAAGCTGCTTTATGAAGTGTGCAGTAAAAAACTTAACAGGATTTGCTCATGATGCATTAAGAAAAAACACTGGCAAACTATCTCCTCACAGAGATGTGGGGTGTCCCTGAGCACAATGGCCTGATGGCAGGCTTCTTCAGCTCTGCTGTGGGCTGGTTCCATTTTGTTTAGTGCCTTTGAAAGGTGCCTGCTTGTAAAAATGCTCCCTGGGAGGGGAGCAGCCCAAGCTTGTTCTGCATTGGCAACCTGACTGTATGGCTGCTGCGTTTTGGTGCAGTGTCATGTGTAAGGTGTGCTGCATGAGATGGTGGCTGGGGGCAGCAGATGTTCCTGCAAGGTTGCTCAGCAAGTGACTGGCCTTTTCTCCTCTGGAAGCTGGGACATGAGACACTGACAGCAATATTGACTGCAATGACAGTATGGATGTTGCCCTGGAAAGATGCCATACAGGACAAGTCACCAGCCTTTTTGAGCTTGTTTTTTGATCTTTCATGGGGACCCAGCTCGTGGTGGAAGGCAAGGTTAACAGTTGATCCATCCTTCCCTCATGTCCATCCTTACCCCACATCAATACTGCTCAATCCTCAGAATTTCCCACTTCCAGAAAAGACGAAGCAGACAAAGAGGGTGAAGAAGACCCTTTTCACAAGGGTGTGAGACTGATGCCTACCTAACTAATCTACCTTTTGAAAATCAGGCCCCTTTAAAGCTGTCCTGGCTGGGCATCCAGAAAGTGGGGGCTCTCTGGCTGCAGGTCACTGGTAAGCCAGCTGGCATGTCTCTTGCTCAGTGCTGGCTGGCTGTAGGCTGTTCACGGGACAAGGGAAAGCAGCAAGGGTCCTTCTGGGGGCTTTGGCTGGATGCCCCTTTCCGTAAATTGCTGAGCACGGGCAAATGCTTTGTTTTGTCTTTCCAGTTTTGGCAGGACTTCCCCACTTCCTTGCAGCTTGTCTGTGCAGGCAGCTGCAGCTGGAAGCCTTCATGTGAGTGACTTGGGGAGTTGCACACCCTGGGACAGGCTGGGCTAGAGGTGGTCATTTCCAAAGCAGATGCTAAAATAAGGAGAATCCCTAAAATTAGTCCGTATCTCTGACAGGAAATGCTTGGAGGCCAGAATCTCTCACCTCAGGTTTTTTTGGACTTCTGAGTCTTGGTTGCATTGTTGGTATTTGATGTCTGTGGCAGGAGCACACTGCGTGCTGCAGAATGAAACCTGCTCACTTAGCCACGCTCACTCCTTCAGTGTGCCAAATTATCATTTACAGGCTCTAGGCATGGTTTTTTCCCTCATAGCTAAGGGTTTTTTTTTAAGGAAGAAAATACCTGAAGATGCATCTGTGTTATCACAAACCCCAATTTCTGCAAAACCATGTAACACAGTGCTGTCCATACCAGCCTGGTCACAAATGCTCATTATTAATGAAGAGGGTGTTCCTTTGTCTGAAGAAACAGTCTTCAAATGAGCTACTACTGACTACAACAAAGCTGTCTAGTTTCATGTAAAATACATTGAACTCTAAAATTTCCTTTCTGCACTGACATGCTGCTGCTCCTGTAGGCAGAGATCTGTGGTATCATTGTGTATAAAGGATGTCTGCTTTCATCTTTGGGGTGGCAGTGGAAACGACAGCCCCGGATTTTAGTCATTAACATCTTTTTGTTGTTGAGTTTTCCTTTAACGATGTGGAGATCAGTCAGAGCTCAACACGTCAAGCAGAGTTAATGTTAGACTACACCATGCAAAGACTGTCCGTAGCGTGCTTGCCACCATTTGTTTTTCTGAGTGGAAGATCTGTCTCTTTGGGACTTCAAAGCTGTGAAACGCGTTGCCAAAGGATGTTGCCCTTTTGTTCAATGCTTTAACAGGTGTAAGCCTCCAGTGGAGCCCTGCCTATTCTTCCCTTCCTCCTTCCTCTCCCACCACCGAGGCGTCAAATCGAACAGTGTAGTTACACCATAGGCTTGCCATTAAAGAGCTTACCAAATGCTAGTGACTGATGGAGTCTTTTCTCTGTGAGCAAAATAAACTAAACAGTTTAAACTAGCCTGGGGGGGTAAAGTGTAGCTAAAATGTGTGGGGAAGAGAAGGAGAAGCTTGTGTTTCTTGGGATAAACCTGGTGTTTGCAGGTGTAAGGAGGAGAAAATGATTCCGTCTGAGCTTTGGGTATTGCAGAGTAAGCCATGCTCTGTAAGACAGGATCCTGAACTGCCAGGTCTTTCCATTTTGTGCAAAAGATTTGGTGTCAGAACATGGGAATTAGTGGTAATATTTGTGGATGAGCAAATGTTTCAGATTTCCCAGGTCCTCTTTTGTTTTGCACAGATAAGGGAGACATCTGTTCTAATTAACAGACATGTAACGACGTTGAAATGAAAATAGGAAGCTATGTTTAACTCATTTGCCTCTTTTTTTTAAACACTGCCATTTTAATTGTCACTTTGACATCTTCTCACTCTGATTTAGTGGAAGGAATGCTGCCAATCATTGCCTTTTGTCACAAGTCTCTTGTCTGTGGGTTGAAGAGCATTTTCAGTGGAAGAGTGAGTACTTTAACTTAGCACTTTGCCTTGCATTCTTAGCCCTTTATGGGTGTGAGTGCTCTTTGGGAGGACTGTGGCCATGATGTGCCCTGTGGTACATCCAGAGCCCTCAATGGCAGCTCCAAGGCCCCTCTTGGTAGAGTGCCTACCAAGGCCGGCTCCCTTCTATTGGTGAACAATCCTGGAAGCATGGGACTCACAGCCTCTTGAGGGACACCTGGTTGTGGCTGAGGCAGTGGTTGGGCTCTGCTACTGTCTTCTTACAGATACAGCTGCTCCTATAGAAGAGGCGATGGACCTGGCCTGTCTGCAGCTACTGAGAACCCACTGCCTGCTCAGGTCGGCTGGATGGATTTCTCCCTCTTCAGAAGCTGAAGTGACCTTTATCAGTTTGGATGGCAGCTCCCTGCTCATGTAGGCCTTAGCTGTGGGACAGCGGGCCCTGTTCTGAGGTCAGGGACAGCACACAAGATGGCGGCTGAGCCGGGGCATGCTGCTTCACTCACAGGTCTGTCCATGCTCCAGATCTTCTTCCTCAGTTAAGAAAGCAGGCTGTCCCAGGGCTTTGCCACATTTTGGCTTTGTCTCAAGGAGAACAAATCCACTGGAGGTCTGTATTGCCTCTGTAATTCTGGCTTACTCTCTCCCAGCAGAGCTGTCACCAAGCAGAACCAGTTGGGAATTGCAGTTACCCCTCCTTAGCAGGTTGGTGTGCTGTTTTAAGGAGCACATCAGAATTAACACTACCTTACTCCAAGTTTCACCTTCCCTCTTCTCTGTGAAAAGATTCATGCTTCTACCGCTTGCTCAGTGTGTGATGAAACACAATAAAAAACATTGAGCTTTATTTCCAGTGCCTCGGTGTGTGCATCTGTGCTCTTGACTTAGAAGTTCTGTTACTGTGAAGACAAAACTAAAGCAAGATTTGTAGAAAAGGATATAATATATTTTATTAGCCAAACTGATGCAGTGGGAGAAGGCAAACGTTCAAGCTCCCAGGTGCCTCTCTCGTGCTGAAATAAGAGCAGCAATTATATGATACCAGGTTATTCCTCTCTACAATAACTTTGCCTTGCTTGTGCACTTTTCTCAAGGTATTGTGGCTGTAATGGTGCAGTGGAAGAGGGAGCATTTGGGCCAGATTTGAATAATTCCTGGAGATGTTCAAGAACTGAGTAGATGTGGCGCTGAGGGACATGGTCAGTGGGCATGGTGGGGGTGTGTTGGTGGTTGGACTAGGAAATATTAGTAGGCTTTTCCAACCTTAAAGACTCTGTAATTCTGATTCTAATTACAGCAGTGGTGAAGCGCCCAGAAGTGGATGTCAGCTATGTTAAGCACACGGCTCCTTGACGGACTGTCTGAAAGCTCCAGAACATCAGCAATCAAGGCTTTATGCTTTGGGGTTTTATAGTAGGCCCCTAGAGGGCAGTAGAGCCTAAATTTTCAGTCCACTTGAGCGTTGCAGTGATGATAAAAGCAGCTTTGCCCCTGGCCTGTAGATGAGTGCTGGCATGGGAGCTGGTGTCCGCACCTCCCAGTGCTGGTGGAACCTATCCCGCCTGGGACTGCAGCTGAGAAAACATTCAACCAAAGTATTTCACTGGTTTTGAAATAAAGAGAAATAAACAGTCCCGTTGCTATTCATTAGGTTATCAATACTCCAGCACTGGGAGAAGCATGCTTGAACAACAAGCCCCATTCACAAAAAGATGTAAGCAGAGGGCTTTGAGCTGATGTTTAAAGGCCAGTGCTTGATGAATTTATGGCCCCTGGAGATTAATGCCTTGCCTAACCCAGTTTCCCTGCATACACCCTGTGAGGACTCCAAGCTGTGTGGTTGGGTGACTTTGGGCTTGTCCTCTTTCATGAGGCAGAATAGCTCCAGGCTTTGCTTTTCTTTAAACTGTGGGACAGGTGTATCAGCTTCTTCCTTTCCACCTTTCTATGGAGGACTGGAGAAGAATTGTGGGAAGCTGTAGCCTGAGCTGCATGGCAAGGGGGCTGGTGGAGTCATCATGCCTGGGAGTGTTCAAGAACCATGTGGATGTGACACTGAGGGACATGGTCAGTGGGCATGGTGAAAGTAGGTTGTTGGTTGGACTAGATGGTCTTAGTGGTCTTTTCCATACGTAATGATTGTATTATACTATTCTATGATTCTGTCCCATCCTTCCAGGGACAAGGTACGAGCACATGTATCTGTAGCACAGCCCTCTGTCTTGTTACCACCAGCCAGTGTCTGGGGAGATTTTATGACTGCTGGCATCAGGATCAATGTCGCACAAGTGTAAGCTATACTGCAGCTGTGTTTGGTATGGGTCCCCCCGTGCCCCAGTGCTGCAGAGACTTTGCTACTCTTTGTGTTGAGCTGCTCTACCTTACTGGGCTCTTGTTTTACTGTCACTCCTGCCCAGGACTGAGGATGGAGCTGTGTGGACCTTTTCAGCTTCTGGGCTTGAAGCAACCCTGGAAGGGAGCCAAACTAACCCATTCAAACAACATGGTCACAGACAGCCACTCCCTGCGCTACATTATTCAAGTCACCTTTCCACAAGGACTTGGATAAAGCTTTGGCACAGGGCAATTAAGCTAGAGGGCACTGAGGAATCCCACCCTGTATGTGCCAGCAATCTCAGGGCTGGTCCGGAGCCCACTGAGACCCCAGTTCTGGCTGCCAGTCCCTGGAAACACTCTACCTTGGAAGGGACACCTGACGCCAGCACTGCATTCACTGTAGGACACTGCTAGTGCATGCATGGGCTCGGAGCTGGTGTCACATTCCTTAGCACTGAATATTGTTATCTCAGTGGATGTGAGCTTGCATTCCCCCCACGCGCTGCTCTCCCCCTCCCCAGCTACAGCTGCAGGCTAATAATTGTGAGTGCAGTTGGCAAAAACAGCTTCTTTCTCCCCAGTTTTTCTCCTGGTCAGTGTGCCCAGAACTGTGACTGCCTTTTTCCCGGCTGTTTTGCTGGCTACCTTCCAAGCACAGGGCTCCATTTTTCTCTGTATCCTTATGGATGATACACTCGCTTCCAGCATAGGCATTTGTCAAGAACTGAGATTTGTATGCTTTGTTAAGAAGGACATATTGTGCTTGAAACAGGGAATTCATACAGAAAAATCAGTGCCAGTTTTTATCGCATCACATCACCCCTTTTAGTTAATAAAAGTCAAGAAATTTTTATATTGGCTTTTCTCAAAGGTTCTTGTTGTTCTATTCCTTCTTGTTTGCTGTGCTTCTTTTTGTCTCTGTAAAACCTTTATCAAGAAGGCTGCGAGCTGCAGTGAGTCACGCAGCAGCAATGGGGAGCGGCAGCATTGAGCCGTGTGTGCCAAGCCTGCCCGCCTGTGCCCTGGCTCTTATGAAGAGGGCTGCTGCTGGCCTGAGGTGGCCAGAACTCTCCTCTTGAATTTTGGTGTTGCCACTGGAGCATACTATGCCAGGATTATTTATGCAAAGCATAAATTGCAAAACACAGCCCCCTGGACCTCTCCTCACCTCTGGAAAATCTCTGTGCTTGAGTGTAAGGCAGCTGTGTGAGATAGCAAAGAGTTTTTCATGGCTTCTCTAGCTGCACGGCAGCAGCTCCGTCCCCCTGATCAAGTGTGGAGCTGCTTGTTTTTCCAGCTCTGTCAGATAGCAGGAGGCACCTTTCTGGGAACAACCACGCTATGGCTCTTGCCACATTCCTTTGGGCTCTGTAAATGTGTAGTTTCTCGGTGGCGTCATCAAAAAAAGGGAGGGAAGGCCCTACCTGCAGAACCAGTCATGCAGTCATGGTCTGGCTTCATCGGCGCTCCCTGAGCAGTACCCAGCACACATCACACGAGCAGTTAATTAGATAACTGGCCCCATGCAGTGTCCCTTGAAACAGAGATTGCAGCACAGCAGTAGGTCAGCCAAGGCACGTGCCGCCAGCCCAGCAAGCCTGGCTTCATGATCAGCACACAGAGAGCACGGAAAGGGACAGACTTTGCATCTCAGTGGGCTTTGGAAACTCAGTACTCCGTAAAGTGGTTCTTTAAATGGCAACAGAACTGGGTATTTCCACAGAGAAGGGGAAGATTGCTGCTATCACCAACAGCCATACTAACTTTGTAGGCAGACGAGAATCCCTGAAATGCTGCATGATTTTATCTGTCTCCCGAGCCTGTACTGCTGCATGAAGAACTCTTGAAGGTGTTCTGGTGAAGCTTTTTCCTTCTGTCTTCTTCCTGCATTGCTTGAAGGCACCGCATTTCCCTTTAGGAAATAAATGTCTCATGTACTTAGGCATTTATTCTGCCATGGCATATGTGGGACTGTCATCAACATCAACAGCAATGATGCATCCATCCAGCAGAGAATAATCTGCTTAATGACTGAATGGGAGAGCAGTTTGTTCAGTGGTAGCAGCTAGGCAGCTCCATGGGGCAGTTTTCTCTGGTGACATTGAAAACCATTTCAAAACAGGAAATGAATTTTCCTCTTTTTATTTGATGAGTCCCAGAAATAACAACACGTCCTTTGACATCCATGGAGGTTTCCTCTGTGAATCATGTATTTATAGGAGCAGATGTGCCATAGACACCTTAATGTAATGCCAGCTCTGGCTTTGTTAGTGACAGTGATTAACTGTGTTAATCTTGGCTCCCCCTGCACTGGCCCAAGAACAGGCTGGACTTACACACTCAGTTTCTACACTGGAAAGCAGAAGAGCAAGGTGATCTGCAAGAAGGGTGAACAGATGGTGGAATCATAGGATCATTTGAGTTGGAAGGGACCTTTAAAGGTCATCCAGTCCAACTCCCCTGCAATGAACAGGGACACCTACATCTACGTCAGGGTGCACAGAGCCCCATCCAGCCTTTGAGTGTCTCCAGGGACATCCACCACATGATACTTGATTTGGAGAATATATGCTACTGACAAATATCTAGTGATTCTCAAGAAGAAACTGAAATCTGGGTGCATTTCGCCTTCGCTATTCCTCCAAGTCTGTGGCTGCAGATGTGCACAAGTATGTTTCTTTGTCCCTCCCTACAAGTTCCCACTTTGCCACCCCCGTTACACACACCAGGTGAGCTCTTCTCCTGTTGCCAGCCACCAAGCAGCTCTTGGGTGCTGAAAAACCCCCAAGCAGGACAGGTATGTGAGTCGGAACAAGTCTTCAGCCCTACAGCTCAAGTGGAGCATGAGGCAATGGGACCTGACCCCCCTAACACAGCCTCAGAGCTGGGGCAGGCATCTCTCTGCAGCAGCAGCTTGGCTCTGCTCAGCTGGCAGCACCCCAGGCTCTTGCTGAAGCACAGGAAAAGTGAGCCAAAGGAGTACCATCCCTGAAATGTTGCTTAAACAATGGTTTCCCATATAAGCCATGTATGCTGTAGCTGTATATGCTACGGCCCGATAATTAACGGTTTGTTGATTAGGCCTGGGATGTATAATAAGTACATTGTGGCTTTTCCCCATCCCAAATAAGGACTTACTATGAGGGGATAAGGGATGATGCTGGCTCCTGGCATGGGGTATCTCCAGCACAGGTTACCCCGCATGTCTGCCAGCCTGGTGCCTGCGGGGCGCATTGGGGTCTCTCAATGTCCACGCGCTGGGAGCTGCTCTTCTGCTGTGCCGCTGCTGCCACGGGGCATGGAGCTCTGCTGGGAGCTCTGTGTGCACTCACTGTGTCAATATTTAACAGTGGTAATTAGTAACAGGCTGGGTGGCTCAGGAATTCAGAGCTCAGCATTTACCTCATCCACCTTTCCTGTCTTCTGGGTGCGTAGGGGATATGTCTGCAGCAGGAGAGGCGAAGGCTTGCATAATGCCACTGCTCCTTTTTTCAGTAAACGTTATTCATAGGCCCTCACAAATGTGTGTTCCCTTTGCTCTGGTAGCTCATGACACTAAACCTAGTAACATAAGAACTATATTCTAAGTGGAAAAAAAAAAAAAAAAGGTATTTTTGTGGCTAACTGATGGGCAGCTCCCCTTTGCTACCAGCGTGATTAAGGTTTCAGCTCCAGGAACCAGTGGCAGCACAGCAAGTATCCTCCCTCCCTTCTCTCTCTGCCACCAGGCCATGCCCCACTGCTGCCCTGCTCCCTGCAGCACGTGTTGGAGATCTCGTCTCTGCTCTCTGCCTGATGCCCGTGCGCCCATGCCAGTGTGCGTGCATTAATTACACTCATGTAAATGGCGATATAGGCATTGTTATATGGATACACGTACTTATTCCTGGCTTGCTCTTTTGCCAGCAGCTGAGGATTTTGAAAGGGATGCGTTGTGTTGTTTTTTCCCAAAGGAAGCAATTAGGAGGTTCACTTAATTTACCAGTGGCTGTGCCCTCTCCTGCCGGCACTGGGGCTCCACTGCCGCAACAGCCGCGTGGTGCAGCAGGAGAGCGCTCTGCTCTGCTTTTCCCAATTCATTCTGTTCTCTGTGGCACGTCCATAAACAACCGCCCCAATGGGGTGCGGGAGTCAGCCTGCTGCTGCAGATGGGCTTTGTGAGGGCGGAAAGGAATGGAACAATACCCAAACCAAGACCCAAAGCTTGTCTCATTAATGGTGCAGCCAGCACAAAGCGGGCAATTTGCCGGAGACGGCAGCGGTGACAAGCAGGGAGGGGGGGGAGGGACGCAGCTCGAACGAATGCAGACGGGAGCGGATGGCAGGAGGTGCCTAAGCGGGGAGCGTCGCTGTGAGTGTGGCAGCTGGGGGCTGCCCCCCGCCCCTGACAGCTGTGTGCCTCCCATGACCTTGTGTCCCCACGCCGAGGTGTCAGTCCCGATGGGGTGCGTCTTCATTCCGAATGGGATGCTGTGCACTGAGCCTGCCACACAGTGGGGTGCTCAGGAAGAAGGAAACCAAAGGAAGGTGGCTTTCTTACGATCCCAGGGATGCACCACCTCTCCTACGAGGACAGGCTGAGAGAGCTGAGGCTGTTCAGCCTGGAGAAGAGAAGGCTCTGGGGAGACCTGATTGTGGCCTTTCAGTATCTAAAGTGGGGGCTGTAAGAAAGGAGACAGACTCTAGAAGAGTCTGTTATGACAGAACAAAGGGAAATGGCTTCAAAGTAAAAGAGAGGAGATTTAGATTGGATGTAAGGAAGAATTTTTTCACAATAAGGGTGGTGATGCACTGGCACAGGTTGTCCAGAGAGGTGGTGGATGCACCGTCCCTGGAGACCTCCAAGGTCAGACTGCATGGGGCTCTAAGCAACCTGATCTCACTGTAGGTGTCCCTGTTCATTGCAGGGGAGTTGGACTAGATGATCTTTATGGGTCATTTCTAGCTCATGATTCTGTGATAATTCTGTAATGATTCTTCAAACCCAGACCTTGTCACCTGCAGTCTTGCAAAGGGATGGAGAGCAGTACACTGCTGAAAGCAGCTTGCCTAACTGCACCTATCCTTGGAGAAGGAAACATAAAGGAAAGGGCCCTATGTTGGCAGTGGTTGGAATTAGGAGCTTATATAAGTGGGAAATGGCAACAAAGGAGCGTTACACTCAGAGCTTTCAGGGCCCTGAAAGCTCACCCCTTTCTGCCACCCTCAAAATCCTCACCAGGCTTTGGGGTCTTGCTGGCACCACTGTGGACAGGTAACAGTGACCTCTGCTTGCAGCACGCTAGGGTTAGGGAAAGCAGGGAGGTTTGCTCACTGCGGGTCCCACAAACTCGAATGGTGTCCCCACCTGTGGCTGAGGTGAGCCATGCAGAGTGGCTTTACAGCAGCTGTCGGCCCATTTTTACCATAGAGTCATTAAGATTGGATAAGACCTCTAGCATCACCCAGTCCAACTATCAGCCCAGCCACCCTCATGCCCACTGACCACGTCCCTCAGTGCCACATCCACACGGTTCTTGAACACCTCCAGGGATGATGACTGCACCACCTCCCTGGGCAGCCCGTGCCACTGCCTCACTGCTCTTTCTGAGAAGAAATTCTTCCTCATATCCCATCTGAAATCTGCTATCTGATGCAATCTGCACAAAAGCAGGCTTCCGTTCAGCCCTGCAGTGCTTACTTCTGCAGAAATTATGTTCTCTGCAGGGAAAACTTGTCACTCCACAGGTTCTTCCCCCACAGCCTCCTGCAACGTACAGATCAGCAGATCTTTCTTCACATTTCTCCCCCAGCACTGCTTACAGAAGGCATGGAGGCAGATAGGATGTGAGGGGCAAAGCCACCCAAGCAGCAGAGCCAGAAAATTGTGCATTGGGCGAGGATAAAACCCCAATTTTATCCATTGTTTTTCCTGCTCTGTTAAAAACTGGCCTTATGCACAGCCTTGCCTTGCTCTTGACCATCTGGTTCGTCCTGAGTGCAGGTATCCCACAGAAACACAAGGAAAAGCACACACAGCCATAGTGGAAATTATCTCCGGTGCTTTTGATGCAGAATGAGAAGAGCCATATCCCCAGAGCCATGGAGCAGGAAGGTGCTAAGCCCTGCTCTAATTCTTCTTTTGTGTGGAGTACCGTCGCAGGATCAGGATCAGGAATTCTATGGCAACCCGATTTAAATATGACAACGCACAGAATCAGTATGAAAATTACTACACAATTCAGAGCCCTCAGTCCTGGTCTAGGGCTCACTGCCAACAAGCTTATATTAAGAAGCAATTACCTTTGAAAATGACCCTATCGGGCCAAGAAAGCAAAGCAAATTTCTCTATCTGACAGACATTTCTGGCAATTTTGGTTCTGTTACACTATCAACATATTCCATATTGCATCTGCTATTACTGTGTCTTTCCCCAGAACTGTGCACAACTGCAAAGCTTCCAGGCTATGGGGATTTTTGCAACTCAGGTGGGTATAGTTCAAGATGGAAGCTCCATTAGCTGGAGATGTGTAGCCAAACAATTGCTGAATGAACTGATTTGCATGGACATCTAAATGCGGCTTTCAGATTGCAGAACTCTTCCTCCACAAACAGGAGAAGAGCCGCTTGCTTTTGGAGTTCCTGTCTGAAGCTGCCACACACTTCTAAGGCACTTTTGAATCGTAGAATGATAGAGTTATTCAGGTTGGAAAAGACCACTAAGACTGTCTAGTGCAACTGGCTGTCAACTCACACTGAGTTTCCTTTACACAGTGCTGTCCAGGTGTAAAACTAGCATGAAAACTTCGCAAAGCACCCAGTTCCCATCCATATACACCGGCTCCTGAAAGCTTTAGCGTCTTGGTTTCCATGTCCCAGCCTCTGAACAAGCTGCAGAGACTTTGGTGATTGCCAGCTGAGGGCAGAAATAAGTAAGGGTGAGGTTTTGGCAAAGGAAAGGAGGCCAATGTCTTAGTTAATAGCAGAAGGGAGCTGCGAGAATTACAAGCTCTCCCACTACACATAGATAGCTAAGCAAGTGGTCAGGTCTCCATATGAAACAAAATGAAATTAAAGAAAAACAGAAAATAAAAATTAAAATACACCAACAGCACTCATAGAACTCTACGCACTCAAGGGCACGGGTGTCAGGCAGCTCTGCCAGTGCCAGTGATGTACACATGTGAACTGCACCCCCACGGACTGCTCGCTTGTGCACATCAGACAAACGAGATCCTACGATGAGAGGCTGCCCCTTTGAAGGGTTGCCTTGCTTTTGTGCTTTGCTGTCTCTACGTGTCTTTCACAAAGCTTTATTATCGTTGATAATGAAGAACTAAGAGGGAAAAAAATTCTATTCAAGTATTGCACAGTCAAAAAATCACTTCCCTGGATGCTGGAAAATCAAATGGAAGACTCCAGGGCAGAAGGGCTAATTAAAAAAAAAATCACACACACACACACAAAATCACAAAAGCCTGCTTTACTATGAAAACCCTTGAGGGGAGATAAAAGCTGAAGGGAAGCACACGCTTGAATAATAAGGGTCTTAATGGGTTTGGGTCCATATCTACTACAGAGCATTGATTTTGGATGCTTAATGAAGTTAGTTATTAGATTAGAAAAAAATAATTTAAAGAGACACTGCCCACTGAAGATCATTCTGTTGGAGAAGTTTGTACTGATGTCATAAGTAACCACTCACTTTTATGAAAAATAAAAGAGGCTGGAGCAAAAAAAAATCTTTTTGGTGCCCAGATTATTTATTTAATGCAGCTGGCAGAATCTGTGGTACATCTTATCTTCTCCCTTCAGCATCCACTCCTTGCACCCCTCGATTCGTATCCCAGTCAATCTTTGGGAAAAGGCTGCAGGGCTGCAGCAGTGGGATCAGCAGGAGGCAAGGACTGAGGTGCTCAGAAGGAGCCCAGATTATGCAGATGGGACAGGAGAGAAAGGGCTGAGGGAAAGGGGAGGCTGGGCTCCAAAGTCTCATGCGTCGACTCCAGCAAACTCAAGCTCTGTCTCTACAAAAACCTTCGGGATTTTCTTACAGGGAATAAAAGACAAGGCTTAAGTCCTAGTCTTCTTATCCATTTTGAGGTTTGAACTTGTAAAGCAGTGTCCTCTCATTTATACCACACCCTCAGTGCTGACCTCCAAGAACTCATTCCACATCTCCATATTTGCAGGGATGGAAGTAGGTGGGATTCAGACGTTATTCTCAGTGCAAACATATTGTTTTGTTCAGAAACGGCAGATCAGAAGTGAGACAGGATCAGTGACACACCTGAAGATATTAAAAATAGTATTCATCCAACCATAGGCATTGCAGTGGAAATGTCTTACCTGAACTTGCTGGTTGAGCTCCCTTTGTAGTCACTGTGAAGCAGATGAGTCATCTCATCCCAGTGCAGACATCTGAAAGAGGGCAGGTGACTCATATCTTACAAGTACCCACTTCTCTTCCTGATTATAAAGGGCAGCTCTGATGGAGACATTTGATGTCAGGTGAGGTGACTCCCACCTTGACTGGCTAGGCTGCCATGGGATGCAAAATATGAAGTTAGACAAAGAATAACACATGCAGACTGATCATCACTGATCCATACATTACCCTAACCGGTGAATTGGTGAAAAGTCTTGTGTCTGATTGCTTCCATTTTGCTGGGATGACAGCTGGGAAATTAGGCTGTGGATTAAACACTGTGGCCTGGATTACATGGTTACTCAGACCAGCCTGCTTGTAGTACTCAGTTTTAGGCTGAGCATCTCTGAGAACCATGCCAGCAAGTGATATAATGAAGTCCATGAATGTTGGCAAACCAGCAGGACGTCTTTGAGAGGGCCAGGAAGTCACCTCCTTTCTCAGCCCCCTTATTTCAGTCCTCACGCCTCACCCACTCTGGCTATGACAGTGACAGTGAACACAGGCTCATCCATAACTGGTGAGATCCAATGGCATGGGTCATTGCAGAGCTCATCCAGAAACTCCCATTTGGTGGTGACTTATAGCATGCTCAGGAGGCCATCTGTGTATGTAGCATCACCAGAAACTCAGCCTGATAATAGCCAAAAAAGTGAGTTCTCTCCCAGGCTGGACATCTAACTAGCAGTTGTCAAGTTTATTGATCCCATTACCATCCCTGCAAATCAGCAGTAATTCCTGCATTTCAAAAGCAAACCTCTCACTTTGTCATCTACAAAGTTGTCTTTGGAAGGGATGAAGGATTCGGAGCTCACCCAAGATGACTGCATGTCTGACTCCTGTAATCTCTGCTCTCCTCCCTGGTTGTTAATCTTGGACTCTGAATAGCTGCCTAACCCAGCTCCTGCAAATGCTGCCAGGACGAGATTCTGGGTATGTGCTTCATGGACTTGTCATTAACACCAGCTGGTCTTGCAACAGTTTTCTCAGTGTTACAGCCTGATCAAGATCTCAGCAGCAATGGGATGTGCATCCAGTGAGGATGGATGACTCTGGGATTCCCAAGTAGCATCTCTACAGCTAGTTAGTTGGAGGCAAAAAACAGCTAGTGGCCAACGTGGCACATTCGGGGTACCCCAAAATACTTCTGTAGAGTGACCCAGCCAAAACAACAACTGGAAATGGAAAACTTTGGATGCAAACATCTATAGACAAATCCATGACCACAGCTTTTGAGGCAGAAAGTACAGCCAGCCTGGAGGGCAGAAGAGAGAAGACGGTGCTCAAAGAGAAGCAGTTGGCCACTTCTTCAGCTATCTAAAATTCCTGTGCTAAGCTTGTAGGTGAGCACGTTCGTGATATTTTCATGCGTCTTAAGATGATGTATTCTCATGTGAATTCAGAAAGAGTTGGCACATTGGTTAAAATTAGCTACAATATATCTATGAAATGGGCACGATGACAACACCCATTAATAATAATAATAGTCATACTTCCCCTGGTTTCTGAAACAAAAACCATTTACCCGTTCAAATGTCGCAGGAAAAATTCTGCTGTTACCTCTCTTCATCAAGACAAGGCAGAACCTGGTGCTGAAGCTCATTACAAGCACTGTCCCAGGTAATCACACTGCTCTACGAGCAGCAAAACAAGTAAGTATTGAGTTCTGCAGATTTGTGTCCTATTTTCCCTCATCTGCCTCCAGCAATGTCCTGTGCCATACCCCAACTTCTATGTAGGTCATCTGATAAAACACCAACGTCTACGATGCTGCTTTTTCTGACTCTTGTGCTGAAGGAAAGTAGGATTACATAGGTCTGACTTCTAAATCACTGTTTATCCATGTAGGTTGAAATTCCATCAGTTGTGGAAGAAGGGCAGGACAAAGGGAAAGGTCACAATAGAATACATGACTGCAGATGTACTCAGAGACCAGAGGGGCCCTTGTGTGTCAGACTGCCATTTTTGATGTCTGCTGGGGATGTTCAGTTGTGAAGCAAATCCTCAGGTCACTCCTTCCCTGGCAGTTGTAGA
Source organism: Pavo muticus (assembly GCA_016647715.1). Lineage (NCBI taxonomy): Eukaryota > Metazoa > Chordata > Aves > Galliformes > Phasianidae > Pavo > Pavo muticus. The sequence goes on along the minus strand of JACDJE010000018.1, from coordinate 4,120,606 downwards.
GTCCCACCTGTGTTCGGACCTCCGCAGACCTACCTAGCCAAGTCCTACACTGCTCCAGTTCAGGGGCTATAAATTTTTATGAGTGCTCACAGCCAGATTGTTTGGATCATTTTTCTTGACTATGCAAGCTCCCAAACAGTGATATTATTATTTATATCTGTCAAGTCTCTCATTAATCTAAATCCTGCCCTCTAACAGAAAACACATAATGCCTCCTAAGGGAGGAGGTTGCCTCTGAGTCACTGGCAGAACAGCGTGTTCTCTGCTCTCATGGGCTCTCCACCACGTCTGGCTTTTACTTCTAGTTTTACAAGTCCTCTCTTGGATTGCAGTCATCCATCAGAGCCCTGCAAGGTGGCGAGGAATGAGCAGAAATGTCTGGGCGTTTTTCTTATAGCTGCCAACCAGTATCAGTGTTGACTCAATGATCTGGCGCTTGTTCACCCAGCCCAGCAACATTGAACATGAGTTTTGGATATGTTTCAGCAAAGAAAATTGAAGATGTGGGATCCTTTCTTATTTTGGTAATTTGGAGACTATTGGTCAGAAATTACTGGGCATTGCAGTATCACATGGCGTGATAACTTGGCGAGTAATTCAGTGACCTAGCTAATGAGGAAAGGTGATCTTACAAGAAACAAAGTCCTTCCAGCAGCATCCAGATGTCAAAATAAGTGAGTGCATGGCAGCATCTTGCTTGTGAAGTGCTGTGTGGGAAACAGCTGTGCTGGGCCTGGATCCTGGGAATGTTCCCAAGTGTGCCACGCTGTCAGCACAGGGGCAGTGCAGCCAGAGTTGAGAGCACAGCGTAGGCTGCTCCTTCAGATACAGCAACCAGGCTTGAGGTTGCCTACAATGTCAAGATGCACCTCAAACCCCCTTGCTGTTGAAAGAAGAGGACCACTGTGGGCCACTGCTGCTGTGCTGTGACGAACTGATGTTAACTGTGTTAACTGCGATGAATGTCTCTAATGAACATTAGAGCTACTCCCAGCCTAGATGAAGGCAAAGAGCACGCCTGACCAGAAGCATTAGCATCACTGCTCACTTTGTGGCGAGCAGGCCATTAACACATTTTGACACTGAGAAAATAAGACTGGGTTTGTGGATTTTTCTGTTTGTTTATTTTACTGTTTAAGTTGAGAGAATTGTAACAAGATAAAGCACTCTCTGGAAAAAAAGCTAATTGGATCTGAATAGCTTAATTGATGGGGATAGGCACTTACTTGAAGCCTTGTTTTCTTTTCTCCAGTCTATGGATTTGCTGTTTCTTACAACCTGTGCAAAAAGTGAGCATGAAGTTTCCCTTTGCTGCTGAAGTAAGGTTTTGTACCAATATGAGAAGGTGTAAATTATAACCTGCTAGGCTAGAAGGAGTCAAAGATCACATGCCCTGTGATACAGGGCTCATATTGGTTAACTATACAATTATTAATGATTGATCAGGAACTGGGCACAGTCCCTCTGTTAGGGCTGTCATTGTTCAGTCAGGCTATAAGTACATTCAAATGTCAGAAGCCATAAAGGAAAACATTTACCACTAAGAACTGAGGAATTTTTCTAATTTTTCACTTTTCAAAAAATTATAACGTGGCTACAACAGAGAATTCAAATATGACAAAATGATGGACAGTCAATTGACACCAACATTTATGGATGTCATCTGGAGCAAAAGCATTTCTCATATAACCTACGGGAATTATTCTTGCAATTCGTATTGACTTAGTGGACGTATCTACAATTGTAGTGCTCTTGGTCACAGTCTGGAATCACAGCAGTGGAAGAATGTTTGTGTCACATTCCTGCTGCCTGTTAGAGCAGGAAAAAGATGTAGTCTAATGGGAATAGAGGCATGGCTGTCGTCTAACCACACCTCCCATAGCCTCCAGGAATTACCCAAACTGCATAATGCTTGGCCAAGGGTAAAGCTGATGTAAGTCTTGGAAAATCTAAGGAATTCACAGCGCGGTGCCGGAATTCCCCCTCCCTGGGACTCCTGAGGAAAGGGGCATTGGAGGAGAAAGACTGCTGCCCTAGAGGGGTGGGGGACAACAGGCTGGGATGGATTGAGGCAGACAGAAATGCCACAAGATACATCTCTGCGGAAGCTACAGGCCTTCCAGGATTTCCTTTCAGCTTGTCCTAAAGTGTGCACTGCCAGACTGGGATGGCTAGAGGGGCAGAGTTGAGGTTGCAACACTGACATAAATGACAGTCCTTCATGATACTTGGTAACACTCTTAATGTGAGGTATGATGTTCTGTGAAATGCAGATGTTCCATTAAGCTTCAATAGGGTCTTCCTTTAGGGAAAGCCCTCTTCCATAGAGGATGCTCATAATCCTAACAACATCTCCGTGGCCCAATCCTTCAGTACCCATGAGCTCCCTACTGACAGTATGGAGCTTCAGCTGCCAAGTCAGCTTTTGTAAAGCTCTCTACTCTCGAGGTGCTTCTGACCACGTCTACAGTGAGGGATTGCTTCACAGAATGGAAACAGACTTGTTTGGGCACTTACACATCAATAGCTGTGACACTGACAGACTAGTTCCATCACAGTGTTGTGAAATTAGACATCATCTTAAATGTCTTGCAGGGTTTCGATTTTTTAAGTGCTCAGGGCTTATCCCTTCTTTTTGGTCTCTTTGGATATCAGATTTAACCTGAAGATCGAGATTGCATCTTCTGTTTCAAGTGCACAGCACAAAAAACAAGCCCCTGTGCAGCAGGGCAACAGGACATCCCCTCCCATTATTTCCACTTTGACCAGAAGACAAACAAATCGATGGCTGAATTTCTGCCACTTGCTAGAAGTCTTCAGGGCCGTCCTGGTAAACTGCACAGCAAACCCTACTTCAATTTTCTTCTTTTTATTTCCAGTCATTGTGAGCTAACTGTGGAAGGAAGCACCTGAATCTCCTTGTTCAGGAGATTTCCAGACACCATAGCGAATGCCAAAGAGACATTGAACTGATGAGGTGTAATCAAGCTGTTTTAATGTCAACTCTGTTGAAATTTTACCCTCTGCAAACAAGCTCAGAATGACTAATGCTACAGCTTTTTGAGTCAACAGACACAGCTTCTAACATACACGCAATATAACCCTGACTCTTGCTTATTTTTTTCGAATCCCCTTATTCATTTCTACCAGCACCACCTGAATGCGTTGATCCTGAATGTCCTTAGCAGGAAAAATCTGCTAATCGTGCCGTGCACTTGAAGCAACCTATCACAAAGAGGTTTTCCTTGAAATATAAATGACGCCTTCAAATTTGTCGTCTTTCCATAAATAAATCTATTCTAATGAGGTCGTTTGTGCCAAGCGCATTTTCTGCTCCCCAGCGTTAATCCCCTGGCAAGTCTCCTCAGGCCTTCAGAGTAATCGGTAGCATCATTCTCAGTAATCAATCACAGCTCTCCTGAATGAACACAGGCTGTAGTGGCACACGGTCCCACACACCAGGGCCAGGCTAATGAGGCAGCACGAGCTAATGAGAGTTGATTTGATTGAACTCTGGAAAAATGAATTCCCTTCTTGCTCTCCGTCAGCAAATTTGGTTTTGATAGATATAGCAGAGAACCTCTGTCCCACAGGTACACATCACTACAAAATTCTGCCTGTACTTACACTGCAGTACCAAGAACATTGTCCAGGTTTTCTATTGTAATATGGAAGTAAAAAAAGGACAATCCATGCCGGGACAAGAAAGCCTGTACTGTACTGTACTGTATACAGAAAGGCTGTCAGGCACCCTTTTAAGTACAGTTGAAATTGCCAAGAGGTAAGCACATCCTAGCTCCTGTTTTAGATAGAAAGAGATGTAAACTCTCTGGGGCTGAGTGTGCTCTTCCTGTAAAAAATATGCATTTTATAAAGGACTTTGTTCCCTGTACCCTCTGGGAAATGAACAAACGTTGCCACAAATAATAAATATTTCCAGCTACATCATTCTGTCTTAACCTATACACTAAAAAGAAAAGATCATAGAATAACAGAATCATACAGATTGGAAAAGACCACTAAGATCACCTTCTCCAGCCATCAGTCCATCACCTCCATGCCAGCTAACCATGTCCCTAAGTCACAGAGTTGTTGTGAGTTGTGGCTGATGGATTATCTGTGCCCAGCGTTGCTGCTGCTAGATGAAAATACAAAGAGAAACAGTAAACTGCACCCCTGCGAATGATGCCGCTAGGCTGAATAATTAGAATTGCATTGGGCAAAACTTGTTGTCATGGTAGATCAGAGAAGGCAGTTACACTGAGCTTCTTAAAACCTGCACAGGGCTAACAAACTGCAGCTCCACAGCGCCAAAATGTAGAATCCAGTTTTGCTTTCTTTCCTTTTATTTCACTAAAAGTTCTCTTGCAGTGAGTGTCTGAAAACACCATTCTCACACCTGGCAATCACACTGGCAATGGGGATAAAGGGATTTAAGAGACAAATGGAGCCTGAAGGGGACAGCCAGCTAACCAGGAGCTGTACAGAGCATTCCCAGCAGATGTCTGCTTCCCAGAGTAAACAGAAAGTCTTGGAAAGCAGAAGGTAACTTAGCACAGCCTTGAAGCTCCTCTGCCTTGCCCTAGAGGGCTGGAAAGTGCAAAGGTAGAGCTTTTCCCTCAACCTCAAGAGCTGAGCCTAGTTTTTGCTTATATTAAGCCTGATTATTGAATGCATATAAATTATTCTGCAATTTTGCACTCACAGAGATTAACACAACCTAACAGTGACAAAAGTGAGCAAATCAAACACTTCCTCAGCAACCACTGAAGCTACTGCTTTTCAAATGAAAAATGTAGGACTACGTTTGAGTATATACAAAAATAGGTGCTGTGTCTGTAAAATGTGCATTTGCATAAAAGCCAGCTCCTTTTCTGAGAGCTGTTATAACAGGAAACTATTAAAATAAAACACACAGCAAATGAATAATTTAGAGATCTAATTTGTATGAATCTTCTTCAAAAATACATGTATGTTGAAGGAGAAGGCAACTGACCATTAAAGTACAGAGCCATGAGCTCACCGTGGAAAAAAAAGATATTTTTAGACAAATTAAAAAAAAATATGTCATCTATTCAAGGCTTCATATCATGCTGTATTAAATTATAGGAGTGTAAACTGGTTCTGATTTGAGAAGAAATGGCATAGCAAGATGCGATGTGTCAGAAATGTAATTGTATATTGCACGCTGATGCTCTGCTTGTCTTCATTTTGTTGGAGGCTGACCAAACTGGGAAGCTCATCATAGCCAGGATAATTTTAACCCTCAAGAGTCCAGTCCCACAGCTCTTAGACACAGAATTAATATTTTTCCCTTGTGTCATCAGTAAAGCAATTTTTGTTAGTTAAGAATTTACAGAAAATAAATCCCCTGAAGTACAGTTACAGCCACTGAGGCTGGAGGGGAGCCCTCTCTCTGAAAATTAGGCTGTAAGGATCAAACCTGCAAAAACATTAGGGGCTGAGGTTGCCCAGAGAAGCTGTGGTGCCCCACCCTTGGAGCACTCAAGGCCAGGCTGGATGGGGCCCTGGGCAGCCTGATCTGGTGGGTGGCAACCTTGCCCACGGCAGGGGATTGGAACTGGAACTGGATGGGGCTTTAAGGTCCCTTCCAAACCAAACCATTCTGTGATGCTATGACTGATTCTATGACAAAAACTATCTTTTGAGAGTCCTCCCTACTGTGAAGGGAATGTTAATGGCAAGGAGGTCTTGCAGTTAAGCACATGCTGAGAACCTGGCTCTGAATGCTGATTGTGCCAATCCCCACGTTGCCACATTAATGCCAGGAGAATTACTGACCCTGGTTCATCGAACCTCTTCCCTTCCCTTCCTCCAGGGAACATGAGTTGTTCCTAACATACACATAACCTCTCATGTGAGACAATAGCCTCCTCTTCTCCCAGTCTCACTGACTTCTTCTGTGCCATGATGGCCAAAGCCTGCTGTTCAGGCAGCTGGAACATTGTGAAGTACTAACAAAATCTAGTCATGTAGGAAGGGTATTCCTTTTACCTGACTTTGCACAGACTTGTATGCATAAGCTGTACCGCTTCAGCCGTTCCAACACAAACTGATATTGTCAACCTGCAGAGGACATATAGGGTAGGCATTTATGCTGCACTGAAGAGCTCTGAAAAAGAAATACCTCTATTAGCTTTGTAGGTTATCCCTGTGTATCTTTTCACTGTCAAAACAGAAAAATAACTCCTGAGTGGCCTACCTACAGTGACAGTAACTTCTGTTTGGAGAATAGACACCTGGTGAGCTCATATGTTGGAGGTCTGAGAGTTACAGGACAATGCTGAAAAACTAGCAGTTCTTTCATATTTGTGCTCCTGTACTATACCCATAGTGAGGAGGACCTGAGGGATCCTCACTATGCCAAAAAAATTCACCAGCTGTCTATGTTGTTCAGAAATTAGGCTATCATCTTCTATCTAGAAACTCAAAGCTTTAACTCATCATGCCTCGCTGCTGAATGTCAGTGCTCAGGAATGGAACTCTTCAGGAAAAATAGACTCTTAGAATCATTAAGGTTGGAAAAGACCACTAAGATCATATAGTCCAGCCATCAACCCATCATCACTATGCCCAGTAACCACATCCCTCAGTGCCACGTCTACACCTCCAGTGACAAGGACTCTACCAGGCAGCCAGAATAGCTAGTTCTTCATTCCAAACCACTCCTACTTATTGAAAGAAAAGTGAATGATTATTCTGAGTAGGTGACAAATCCAAAAGCAACAAGAAAAACAAACAAACAACAACAACAAAAAAAAAACCAATAAAACTCAACAATTCACTCAACAAACATCCTAGAAGGCTTACCTGAGATTAGATGATGAATGCATGAGCTTTTTGGTCCTGTACTTACTTCAACCTCTACTTCAACTCTAAGCTCTTCTTATTAACCCATAATATGGCTGTTTATTTGGTGTTGTCTATCAGGCTAAAGGGCATTTGATAGCAGATAAAAAATTGAATGAAAAATTCAAGAGATGGCAGTTGCAAATTGAGAGAAGAATTCACCAAGTGAATCAGTGAGCCTTCCAGCTAGCACAAGACTCTGTCCATATACCTGAAGGTCTAATGTAGCTGGTCATGGCTGCGAAACATTGACTATGGAGGGATTCTGACTTGCAGAGGTTCAGTACCACGAGTTGGAGGGGAAAGAATATCACATGGTGTACTCTTCTCCTGAAATCAGGTTGCCAGTGGAAAATATGAAAGAAACAGGCAAAACCTCATGAGACCTCTGCTGGTTCCCCACAAATGGCTTTGTGCTTTGCACTGATACTGTTCTGAAAGTCATCTGCTGTATGTCCATTTGGGTCTGTATGCTATATCTGATACAGAATACAATTCTTAGATTCTGTAAAGTAAGTTATGAGGGGAAAATAAACAGCATGGAAAGCACCACTGTCCAGCTTACACAGACTTAATAAACATATTTCTCCAAGTCTTCAGCTGGTCTTGCTGGCTTCACTGACTTCATAGCGGAGTTATCCCAGCCTACACTAGCTGAGGATATAGCCCACCAGATTACACATTGCCATGTGAAAATGCTGAGTGGTACAGTTTATTTTCTCATTTGTAGGCCCTGCCAACTGGCACAGCCCTCTTATGTCTTTCTCCATTTGCTGTCCTCTGAAAACATCTTTTGTGTTGTCTATAGACATTTCACTTTTCCCTTGCCAAATATTAGCTTTATGACTGAGCATTTCCTTTGATTCCTTTTGAAATATCTTCACAACTTTACCTTTCCCCTAACACAATGCCCTTTGATTTCTATTACGCAACGTTGTATTGTTTTTACGTGCAGCATGAGTTAAAAGAAAACAAGTTCATTTTTGCAAACATTTGTGCAGCAAATGAGTTCCAGTGGTTATAAATAATAAAGAAAAACTAAATAATACACTCCTTTTTGTGAGTCATATGTAGGTTGGCTACTTTTCTGAATTCTCCTCCTAAAAAAAGAACTTTGCCTTCATTGAGAAGACAAAAGCATGTTGTCCTATTAAGGTACCTCAGAGCTATACAGTAGCCTGTGAAAAATCATGGGTGTGCCAGAATGAGGTGTTGAAACTGAAAACACTTGTGACAGATACAGAATGCAGTCTCCCAGTGATGCTTGTAGGTCAGTCCATCCCACAACGGTCTGTGCCCCTCTAATGAGGGCTGAAATTATCTCCTTTACTGAATAGACAGAGGATGTTGTTCCTAATGATCTAGGTGCAAAACTGCAGGAAATCTCCTGGGCTCACTCTACACTCTCCATTCTTTTTGACTTAAGAGACATCTAAGGTTGCCCACCCTTTTCAAGACACAGTGGCTTTTAGCTTTTAACTTTCAGGCTTTGGACTTTAGGGCTGACAAAATGCTAGATTATAGCCTTACTCCTTCAGAATGAATGCTAACTTGTTCCACCCTCCCTACTCCCCCTCTCCCCGTAGCCCCACTGATGTCAGTGGGAGGACCTAAGAACTAATATTCCCTTTGCTGTGATTAAGGGTACTAGATTCTGATGTGAAATTACATCAGAATTATTTTCTTCTGTATTTTTCTTCATCTCACTTGACCTCTGCGGTCTAGGGAAACTGAAAAAGCTTTTCTATCATATAAACACTATCTTACCTCAACCAGTGCCCAAACTACAACCTGACCTTCAACAAACCTGCAATAACTGACCCTCATGGCTGTGTTCTCATGGCTTCCGGGATCCTGCACACTACTCTGGAAAGACAGGTTGGACAAATAATGGTCATTCTGCCAAAGATCATTTATTTATTTATTGTTCCTGGAACATCCAGTCATACTGAAAGACTTCTTCTGACACCTGAAAGAAGGCAACTCTACTGGTGTGGCTATGCCATGTTCTACCTCAGGTACAGCAGCTCTTTGGAAAGATACGATTCACTGGTCGTGCCAATCAGTACTGTTTGCTGCTCCCTGTCTGATCTTTTCCGCTTTTTGGGTAACTCTTGTCCCCCCAGGAAGACTATGAAAATGATCACAGGTCCCTGTCCAAGACCAGAGAGTCATGGTACAGGGCAGTGAATCAACAGCCCATTCTCAGACAGCTTCACAGCACCGCTCTGACCAGAGATGCTAAGGCCCAGCATAGTGAATTACTTGAACCATTCCCATGGGAGTGTGGGATGTTCAAGCAGCTCTTGGGTGGTCCTCAAGGTGTTTTAAGATCAGGCCCATTTCTAGGATATTATATAAGGCTTGGATCACTTAGTGTGAATAAACGGTGACTCAAAAATAAATTGTGAATGTGGTGTGCAGGGTAGATGACCTCTAACAGCAAACAAAGCAGACTTTTGATATTGAGACAAGGTGTTTCTCCCCTGGAGGATGTAATTTGATTCAGTCTATGCTGGTAAAACTATTAGAGAAGACAAAATATATTGCAAAATATCAAGAGCTGAAAAAACATTTAAGAACAAAAGCAGGGGTGGCATTGAGGCCATACAGAGAGAGCTCTTATTTTTTGCTTGTAAATGCAGCACTGGTAGTTTAAATGAATGAAGTGGAAACAAGTGCACAATGCAGAAAGAGGAGCTGGGGCTGATTTTGGTGACTTCCTAATAACTGCCTGGCAAGCTGGCATAGCTGATCACTAAATACCATGAATCTTTTGCAGACCACAGTGAAGGAGTAAAGAGGACACAGTTCACTCAGCTGGGCATGCTTGCAGGGCTCTGAATGCTTGAGGCTTTCCAAAAACCATCACTTTTCCTCTTCTCATCTCCAGCATCTTTTAACCTCTGTTTTCTTCTAGACTCTGAAATTTACTTGTTAGTCTAGTTCTTACCAACTTTACAGTGTTAATCAAGAAGCAGAATTTCAATTAATTTTGATTTTCTTTTTTTTTTTAACCTAGATGAAATAAATTCTAAGGACTTCTGGTAGTTTTTGATCTCTTCCTTCCAATGCTGAACTTTATACTGGGTGAAACAGAAAAAAACAGGAAAAAACAGAAAAAATCTGCCTTTGGGAAAAAAATCAGTATTGACTGGTCCTGTGCTTTGATCCTATGACATATTTCACCTCCATCTGAGTATAGTGCCTTGTCATTGGAAGACTTGTGGAACTGCAATCAAATTATTCTAGTGCATATGCAATTCACATCCATATAGCCAACTATGGGCATCCCACAAAAAATAAATCAAATAAATCTGTACAATGGGAGAAATTCATTTTATTCCAAAGGTATGCAGAGCTGACAAAATATGTCTGAGACCTTTATTAAAATAATGTATCGCGCATAGCAAACAGCTTGGAGAAACAATAACAATCAATACATTGAAGACAAGATATCCAAAACTGAGCTGTAAATTCAAGCGTCCCTAATGATACAATACTTCTGCAGCAAGTTTGACAGACCAGTAGTGCTTTTATGGATACAGCCATGTCATACCTGAGATTTTCACAACCTCCCTTAACCGGCTCATCGTAAGATCAGGAAGATGTCAGTGAAGGGAAGAACAGGAGAGTGCATCTAAAGAAAGGTGGAGGCCAATCCCATCTTGTATCCTACCAAGCTGCTGTGGACTTTCAGTTTGAAATATACAGCCTTACTCCCAGTCATGAATATGTGTGCATGTGAATGTTTCAGAAGACCTACAAGCTCACCTTACTGGACTTGCATAGCTCTAGCTTGCTGCGTGATGCTTGAAACACTAGTCAGCTTGTTTTGCAAGTAAAACACACAGAATCACCATGTGGAGTTTAAATTTCCACTGAAGAACAAAAATGCACCTACCCATTGTGGTTGTTCAGGAAATCTCCCTAGCAGGATCCAACTGTGCAGTGTTTCCTTTCCTGAGTCTGGAAAGAGCCTGAAACAATACCCATCAGAGAGGTAAACTGCCCAAACTGCTTGTTTCCGTTCAGGTTTTGACTCAAAACCCTACTGACACCATTATAAAAGTCAACATTTGATACACAATACACTAATACATTTTAGCAGACGGAGAAGAATGGAAATGAAGCCAATATGCAGTTGAGGCTCGGTTCAGAATTACTGGGAGGAGGAGAACTGGGAGAGGAGGGATGCCAAGAAGGAAGTAGAGCAGAAACAGAGAAAGGAAGATAGGAAGGGAGAAAAAATCACTCCCACCCAGTTCTGCTGAATCAAGCACTGAGGAGCAAAAGAAAAATAAACAGCGCATTATTTGCTGCAGCAAACGATTAGGCTTTGCCTTTGCTCTTTGTATAAGGCTTCCTCTGAGATCAGCAGGTGTAGACAGAAGGCAATGTGTTTGCTTAGATCCACACCACAGCCCCTCCTTCACTGTCAGGCATGGAGATTGTTCTCCACAGGATGCACGGGATGTCCCTAATGTCAGAGACAGCTGAGATAAAACAGCCTACTAACCATCCATTTTGAATTAACAAGAGTAACACACAGCATAAATCCAATAGCTCTATCGAAGCTACAAAATGGCACTAAACTTCTGATAGGGTTTTGTCGTAACTAAAAATTATGGTCCTTCTAGATTAAACAGATGTGCAATGCTACCATTCATCACTCTGGCTGTGAAGGAATGAGTACCTTTTAAAAGAAACTCAGTTATACAGCAGAAACACATATAGTAGGGAAAAACTGACAGCAAAATAGTCCTTCCAACCTGCAAATGGAAACTGGGTCTCTAGAATCTAATAAAATGAGAACTGTATTTCTAGAGTCTGATAAAAAGATGCCAGAGGCCAAGGATGAGAATAGATGTGTAAGCAAAAGGTAAACTTAAGATTTTGCAATTGAGGGACCAGGATACTAAGAACTTACAGTTCAACATGTATAAAACAGGCCCATAATGTGACTTTCAGGACCCCCTTGACATTTTCTAAAGAGAAGCTTCTATGAATTCTCTCCCTTTTTTCTGTTCCTATAGTGTTTATGAACTGAATATTTGCATTTCTTTTCTTAGACACAGGTGATTTTTCACAAAGTCTCTGCATTTAAAGGACAAGTATATCAATTCATGATATTCACTATTCTTGCGCTTTTCCTTCTTTCTCCAAGTACAAAAGAAGAATTAAAATTTAATACTCAACAGTCAACTTTTCTAGGGGACCCTTTTTCATGGGATCTTTTCTGTTTCAGAGCCTTGGTAGCTCCATTTTTATAGAGCAGATTGGTTTGCCTACCTTTGGTCTCGGATTTGCTTATCTAGCCTTCAGCAAGTGCTATGCACAAGCGTAAGTCTGACAAACTTAATTTGTGTTAAGAAATAATTTTCTGTTGTCATAGAAACCTGTGCAAGATGATCCAGGCATGAGCAAAAACGTAACAAAGGTACTCTGAGTGGTGCTTCTGCCAATGAAACTCCCCTTGTTGTTTGTGTCCCACCAGTAATTTCCTCACACCCTACGGCAAAAAGGGCAAAAGGATCTCATCTGGCAGCATTGCTGAGAGGGACAATTTGCCTGAAGGGTGACCGTAGTGCCTTAAGGAGGCCACATTTCCCTGTCCAAAAGAGGGTTTGTAGCCACCACAGTTATGCCATGGGGAGAAAGTAAATGTTTTCTTTCAAAAAAGGAGCAAAACTGCAATAGAAATCCCCAAAACCAGTTGTAGAGACCTGCATGATACCGCAGGAAGAGAGAGAATGCCTTGCTTCCATTATGCCAGGGGTTTGCTTCCATCAGCAGGAGTGAATCATGCCCACATCTTAATGTTTGCACAGCTCTTGTCATCCAGAAATAAGTTTTATTTCCATCAGAGAATACATCCAATGAACAGAACAGTAATAGGGAATAAAAGAATCAATGAACATTGGTCATCATGACAACTCTGTGTCTAACTGCCTTCACCCAGCACGCCCTGCCCATTCTAATGACTCCCTGCCTGATATAAATGGACACTTACGGAAATTTCTGGGCAACAAGAGCTCTGAAACTGTGCTACAACACCTGCACTCAACCTCAGCCATCAGGGACGTTTACACCCAAGACTTGCAACAGCAGTGAACACCTCTTATCCTTGCCACTGCTGCTGTTGGACTGACTCAACTTGATTCTTTCCCAAGGGAAGTCTCTGTGCATCTGCTAGTTTGATTTGGCTTTCAATAGGCCTTCTGCTAAAAGGTTATTGCTGTGGCTCCATGGCCTTACAAAGGGCAAAAGGGCAAAAATGTTACTGCAAAAAAGTCAGAAAATCTGTAACATTTTGTGCAGACTTGGATTTCTTCTAAGCAATGACTGGAAGAAGAGCAAAAGGATTCCCTTCCACACGCTCCTCTGGTGCAATTAGTACTGGAAACACTCCAAAAAGAGACAAGGACATGGATACATTACGGCTTCTTTTTGCCCCTAATGCTGATTAGGGGGCAATATGCCAATAATTAGGACAGAGTTTAGTGAACAAATATTACCTCTTTTTCTGCTGGTGTACTGTCCAGAAGGTTTTATTTTTCCCTTATTATTTATCATTTGAAAATATTTCTCAATAACGTCTCCAAGTCCTTTTTGATCTGAAGCTTGCTCATGTTCCTTTTGCAAGTGTTAGAGACAGAGGCAGGTCTGGCATTGCTTCTGATTCCTGATAAGGTGAAAGCAGATTTTAGTGCTGCGTGTGCCAGTGAATTCCAAACTGATATTTTCCAATGTTCTCCGTAAAATGCATTTTTGTGGGATATCTGTGCAGCTTTACCTTTGCTAATAAAGAAAAAGAAAGGCAGAACACAAGGTACAGAAAGACAGCTGAAGTATACCAGTCTAATGATTTATGTGGATATTAGCAGGCATTTTTGACAGGAGTCTAGTTAAAAGAATCTGAATAGAAATCCTGATTGTTTGCTTCTTTCTCAAGAAAAAGGTGAGTAGGGGATGGAAAATGAACATAATTTAATTATTGTTGTTATTATTGTTGCTAGATTGTAAGTGCCTATCTGCCACTTCCTCCCTATGTGCATATATACACATCTCTTTTTATGTTCACTGCCTGTCCGCAGCTTGTCTTATACATGCATCTCGTTATGTCTCATTATCACATCTCATTCCCATGCTCTTTATAGTGCAAAACAAGGTGTGTATTTGGCTATGAAAATGCTGGAGGGGGTGTGTGCATTTTGCATGGGAGATGCTGCATTATCATGTCAATCATTGCTCCTTCTCTTTCTTAGGCTTTGCAGATGAATCCTGGATGTGCCCCAGCTGGAATTCTGCTGGTACTGGAGAGGCACAGATTAGACACCACATTCTCAGCCCAGGTCCACTGGCTGTGATTCATATCCCGTTATCAAACAGGGACTCAAAGCTTTCTTTCCAACATGCTGAAAATCTGGTTTAGAGATAAGCACATTATGTGGGTTGCTGGAGAAGGACTGTCTTTGCCAGTTGTACCTCTACTCTGGGATCTCTTTCTTTTCTTTCCCCATAGGAAAGGCTGCTGCCTGTTATCCAGTCCAGCTACTGGAAAACGGGTAGAGGGGGACCACAGGGATCTAGTTCATTATTATGTACCCACTCATGCTGGCTGAGCATGCAGCTCCTACACATTCCCCAGGCTCTTGCAGCAGCTTGTGCTCCATCAGTGTGGATACTCTCAACTTTCCTGCTGAGATGCTCTTCTGTTTCTGAGGGTGTGGGCCTCACCCAACCATGGGAGAGCAGGACAAAGGCCCTCCGGGCCTGGATGCATTACCATACAAATGAAGGGACACCCCAGCTATGCAGCTGCAAGGAGGGGCAGTGTCTTTAAAAAGCAGGCATAAGTAAAGCGCAAAACAACGATTTCAGGGAGCTTATGCACCAGTTAAAATTCATACTGGTCAGGCTGGATAACACATCTCCCCATACGCTAAAAAGAATTTATTCAGTGCAAGTCGTTTACATCGGGACATTGCCTGGGGCACAACTGACGTATATGTAGAGTAGCGTATCAGCAAGCAGCCGGGTTGTGATGAGCAGACAGATTACAGCAGGCAACTGAAGATGATCTCCCATTCGTCTGCTTACCTGTGACTCAAAGGCCATCGCTCCCTGGGATGCACTTATCATGCTCTTAGCTGGGTTCTGTGCCCAAATCTCTGCTTTGTCCACATACAGGGACAAGCATTTCCTTCACAATGAAGTAGTTTGGGCTGCAATCTGAAATCTTTGTGTTGCTTACAGCACCACTGGTAAGCTATGGAGAACCATTCTGCCCTATAACCATTTTGAGTGAGGAGAGCGCTCTAGCCCCATGGTTCACTGGAAAAGAAAAATGGAGCTGCTGGGATTAGTACAATGCTGAGGGCTGTGGGATGTATTGATAGCCACAGATATACATATACATATATTGTACATACAGACTTCAGAATTACTGCCTGCTGTGCAGAAGAAGAGCTAACCAGCTCTTCTAGATCCTCTTTGATTTGTGGCAACAAAAATCTCCACTTTTCTTCGAAAGTCAGCATAAGGCAATTTTGTTTACATGTGTTATTTTCTATCCCCTTGGGTTCTCGCTTCTGAGAGAAGTCCGCTTGCTGGTATGTAGAACACATCTCAGCCTCACAATAACAACTATGCTTTGAGACTATCATTAACCAGCAGAAGTGGGAGGCTAGCATACCCCATATCTGGAAGAAGAAGATGGGGAAAAGATCTGCTCTCTGTGAGAACCAAGAATTTGGAATGTATTTCAGCAAACATTAACCAATTGACCTGCCCGTTGGATATGTGCTGGGCTGTGGCCTCATTGAGAGATTCCAAATCAATCACATGCCTCTTAAAAAGGTGTCTTAGTGAGGTTTTTCTGCAGTGAGTATTGACGTGCTTCCAGCTCTCTTGGACTCTCTGGTAAGTATAAAGGCAGGATTTTTAGCACATGTTACGAAAAGAGGTGAAGTTTAAACACAATTTCAGCACCAGTCTGGCTAAATCTGTCTCTCAATCAATCTCGTTCCACTGCCTCCATGATCAAACCATGCACAGAAAGGCCTTAAGAACTGAAATAATGAAACCTTAAGGAAGAGCAGCTTATAATGAAAACAACAGGGCTGATAATTAAACTTCTAGCAACGATCTGAGCTGGCAGTCAACTCAGCCAGCAAATAGAGAGAGACCAAATTCTCTGCTATCTGTCTTTGGGAATGATCAGCCTTAATGATCTTTCACCCTACCTCTTAAATTGGGCTGAAAGGTTCTATTCTGGCAGCAGGCAAAGCTGTTTCCAACTGGCACACTCCTCCTTTCTCCTTGGAGTTTCCCCCGGTTGATTTTTAAGAAGCCATTTGATATAAAACCCTGTGTTTGCCTCTGGGCTCCCAGCTCATTCCTATCTCATTACCTCAGTTTTGATGCCTGCAAGACATTCTAATAAGAATTAATTCCCGACCTGTGAAAGCCCTAATATGCACCGCACAGTGATGTTAATGAAAAACAGTATGCGCTGTAGTATTTGATTCCCAAGCCCTTGTGATTAATTGTGACAGCAGCAGTAACAGTCAAACATTTACTTTACATCAGCTGCTGATTGACAAAATATTCATCTAGTATACTCCAGTATAGCTCATACCTTTAAATCCTCAGGTGAATTTAAATGTGGCTCCTCTAGCCAATACAATCTCTACATAATTAATTGTTCCTGGGACCCATTTTTTAAGATACATCCAGCTGTATGAAAACTTGCAGAGTGTTTTTGCAGAAATGGTTATTGCATGCTCTGGGCTTCATGGTTTTGCTTAGCAGCCTAACATCACTGACTTTTATTTTTGTAACTGGCATTTGCATGACTTGAACTACGACTTCTGTAAGAGCTCCACATATCCAAAGCTCTTATTATCACGAGGATCCAGTATAAAATGTATTGACCTTCTGTGCTTATTAAGGTTCTTTTAACTTGCACTTTGAGCTGCTTGGAATTCGTGAAGTGTTTTATCCTGGCAGGATGATAAAGAGGTAGAGAGCAGAAGGGGATGAACTGAATCAACAAGAGACAAAGTGAATTACAAGTTGTCCAAACAATCAGGCCAGATAGCTGGAAACCAAGGGCAAGCTTCCTTGTGACCTGTGCTGCTTCTCTCCAAGCACTGCGTCTTCTTTCCAGCTTCTTCTGGGAAAAAATTCTTCATGTGAGTATTTTTGGATTCACCAACACAGTTTTATTAGTTTTTAGAATCCTTTTTTGGTTTCTCTTTTTTTTTCCTAACCCTTGCAAAAAGCCTTTAATAAAACCAGAAGTGCTTTAAGATCTCTCCTTCAACTTCATGAATCCAAGGCAGAGTCTGAGTCGAGTAGCAGAGGCACATCAGCTCAGTGGGTTACACTTTACGACAACTACATGTGAATGTTGTTGGACAGAGCAAACTACCAGACAAGAAAGCACGATTTTAATTGAAATATGAAGTCTGAGAGGGTTCTGGAAATAACCATTTGCAGATAGAGGAAAGGAGGAATACTCAAAATATAATGAGGAATTTGTCAGGGGAAAAAAAAAAAGCTCTTCAATTTGAGGTATTTTTTATATTTGTGGATTTTCTAAAGCACTGTTTTCCTCTACCATTGCTGACTAAAACACTGAGCTCCACAACCACATTTACATTTTCCTTTGTCTCTGAGGACAGCCAGCTTGAGTAAGCTGCTCACAGCCAAAGCCTGAAGAATAGGAGAGGAACGCACACGCGGCAGCGGATGAAAGAAGCTCCCTGCTCGTGTCCCCAGCCCGGCAGCTGAGGGGTTACAGGCTGGCAGCAGCTTGGCTTCGCTCGAATTTGTTGAGCTCTCTGCCCCCCTCCAGCAGCTCCAGGCTCTTGGTTGGGATTATAGCCATTATTGACTAGTATCACTCTGAAAAAGCATTGCTTTTAATATACTCTGCAACGTCTCTGAAAGCGTAGGAACTATTGTCAGCTGAATGTATTTATACTAGATGTCCAATCGCTGCACCAAATATGCTCTGCAAAGTCACCTTTCACATGTTAATGTGCTTTGGGTCACCCTGAAAGTTGGAAGGGGAAGGTTGGACAAGCACATGATACGGAGACACCAAGTGTTCTAATTCAAAGTTGTTACTATGCATTTAGCAATTTTTGTGCAGGTTTTTAAATTTCATCAGGACATCTTCCTAAATTCCTGCATTCTTTTCCTTCATTTTCTTTCCCTTTTCCCTTTCTTTTTTCCCTTTCCCTTTTTCCTTTTCCTTCTCCTTCTCCATTCTTTTCCCCTTGTCCATCTCCTCCCTCTCATTTTCCTTTTTATTTTCCCTTTGCTCCCCCCATTTCTCCCCTTTATCTTAGTCTAGTTTACATTTTTTTTATCTTTACCATTTTATTACTTTTTATTTCAAGAGGATACACAACAGATGATACAGTTTTGCATGCTTTTACTCCTAATGATATACACAGGCCAAGTTTTGCACCCTACAAATTTGGGCATATAGTTTTGGCATAATTCCACTGATATTAACGGAATTTAAACTGACATCAGACTCTAACCCTACATTTTAATGCTTGATTAGCATGGTCTCAGCTGTGAGACAATTTGTCTTTAGACTACACTAAGCCCCCATTAAATCAGAAAAAGAATGTTTCTGACTGAGCATGCCAATCATCATGGCTTATCTAGTGAAAGATGCCACATGCTTTCTCCTGCTCCATCCTTATTTCTGACAGCTACTTATGCTTCTCATGGTTTAATTGGGCCTGCCAATCCTCCCTGCTCATCCCAATCTGTCCAGCCCAGATGCACAAGTCTGAAATGTTTTTAAAATCTGCATATGGTTGTTGATTACAAGAAATGGAAAAAAAAACCAGCCTAGATGTTGCGATACGCTTCCTTCTTTGTGATTCTATTTGTGCTCAAGACAAATAAAGGATTGCAAAAATTAAAAGAAGAAAATGCATCTTAATTCTTGGGCTGTCTGACTCTGGGGGTGGGAAGGGTACTGCTGGCAGATGAAGGCCATGTTTCCTCCTGAGGCTTGCACTCACAAAGCAGACAGGGCTAAACCCTGCCATTTGTTGCTTGCTGTGCTGCGAAAGAGGAGGAGGTGAGAGGTATCTCAGGTAGCACCAAGTGGCAGCAGATATATCTTGCCAATGAGCTGCAGAGCCCAGCGCACAGCTTCTAGAGGATCTCATCAGGAGTGCCTGGCAGGTCAGGACCCGCTTTGTCTTCATGTAGAGAAACAAGAACTGCCCTGTTCCTGGGAAGCCACTTGATGAACAACAGGATTCCCTCTGTGGAGCACACGTCTGCCAGCCGCTGCTGAACCTTATTGCTGCAGCTTGCCAGGAGCACGCTGGCATTTGGGCTGCAGCGTCCCAGCGGGGCTGGCAGAGCTCACACATCCCCCTGGGACCTGAGCCAAAGCTTGGGATTCAATGGGTAAAAAAGCCCATTGATCTCAGAGCTTTGGGATCTGTCCTTTTCCTCTTCTCCTTTGAGGATTTATCCAATGCTTACATGCATATATCACTTCTGAAGCATACGGAGCACTTGGTTTTAATCCCACATTTCCCTGGTGACGGGAAGGGAAGTGTGCTGGCAGCTGGCACTGAAAAATACTCATTATTCTGTACACTACTATTGCTTTTTACTACCCCACGGAAGATAAAAATTACAATAAAAATTCACAGATATTTTGTTTTCATTTTTTAATCAGTCTTTGCCTGCCCTTAAAGGCATAGTAAAATATTACAGCATGCAATTTTTATGTGTGAATGGAAAAATGATGAGAATATCAAAATGGGAAGTGAAAGAACATTAACAACTAAAAGCCACTGTTAAATGGATGATCCTTTTCCCTAGAAAAAGCTTAGAAGGAGAGATTCTGATTTAGCAGGGGCCTGGATTCTCTTCTTGAATTGGAAGGTAAGAACATTTTAGATTTTCATTCCAGTCCAACACCTTTTTGCTTCTTTGTTTCCACGCTGGCTAGTGCAATTTTTTCAGCACTAGATGTCAGTGTGGACATATGATACCAGATTGCTTTGCATTTTTCCATTCACAAGAGAGGAAGTAATGACATTCAGAGTGAAACTAAGCCTCCCCAGCCTCATGATGTGCTTCCTACAAAACAGGTCTCTTCTTTCCTGTCTGACCTCCACAAGGGAGGGGTACAATCTCATACTGTCCTTGTTTTGGTTTTGTGTGGCTATAAAAGGTCTCTCTTCATTTTGTGATCACATCACATCTGGGTTAAAGAAGACTCTGTGACTTTGGAGGAAACGCTTTGCTTAGGAAGGAATAGGGACAAAGAAAATGTTCTGAATGATCCTGATAAATTGTGACTCTCCTAAGGAGGAGATGTCCAGTTGCTCTACGTGGGTAGCTAACCCTGTAACTACCAATACTCATCCCAAAGAGAACCTACTGTGAGGCTGAGTCTGTGTATTCCCATTGCCTAGAAGAATGTTTTATCATCTAGAAATGGTTTGCTACATCAGACTGTTACAAGAACTAACTTTAACTGCTACAGTTCATTTCCTGAATGCTGAACTGAAACCAGCCAAGAGCAGAGCAACCTACCAGGAAGTTTGTGCTGGGTTTCCAAAGTGGTAAAAGGACACTTATAGTTTCTTTTACTGTTTATAGAACATTTTGTTTCTTCAAAAATTGTTAAATTCAGACTCTAGAGCCAAATCATTAATGTCCCCATACTTTTACTGGAGGGTCTCCCTCATTCTGTAAGCAGCAATTGAAAACAAGGACACCGCTCCTCCTGCTCGTGGGGAAGTACATACCAGGGACAGAGAGGAAGAAGTGGCTTCACAGTTCCTTTCGTTCATCTCTTACTTTCATAGGTTCTGTCTTCTGCCAAGTGGATCAGAGCCAGCACAACAGATGGAGTCTTTTACACCACCCTCATGCCTGCTTTACACCAGGCATGGTGAGCAGTAGCCCAGGCAGAAATGCTTTTGGCAGAGAATGGGAAGTGGAGCCCTCTGACATTTGTCCTGACTCAGTACATTTGCAGCCCTGATCTAGGCCTTCAGAAAAGTCCAGTTACATGCTTTTGTTGTCTTCCCTATCACTCCTTAATAAAGCATTACTCTGATACATATGCTAGTAAACCTTGCTTTTAATATACCTCGAGGTCTTTACTGTCCTTTGACTTCAGTTGCAAGGAGTCACCAAAATGCATGCATGACTGCCCAAGCAGCTGGGCTTAAAAGCCCTTTGAGGAGCTACCTGGTATGTTCTTGTTTCTCATTATGAGGCTTATCAGCAGCACGCTGTAAGTAGAAGGCTATGAAAGATTAAAAGAACAATACTTCTATGATTTAAAACTATCAGTTGAAAATACTACCACATACTGTGCAAAAATGAGGAAAAAAGATTTTTTTCTCCTGGATTCTGAGAAATTAAGGTACTATTTGGCAGATAATACAGAGCCTGAAAGAATACAAATTGTACTTGGCAAATCTAATGTCACATGGCTCTATCGTCTGTTCTTATTGCTACATATTTTGTTTTGTTATTGTTTCTGTAATTTCCATTTACTCACCTCTGTCTGTAGATGTCTAGCATTCAAGCAATTAGCACTGCCAATGAAAGATGTATCCTGTAAAAGAGCTTGTCTGCAATTAGCTTCTGAAGACTGATTTACCTGTGTAATATCCACAGTGTCAGGACTCAAAGTGCTTTCTTTATTAGCTATCATGAATTGTTCAGACAGAGCTTTCTGTAAAGCCAAATGCCTCTCTAGGTGCAGAAGAGATTCATGGTCTGGCACTCTGAACTGCAAGACAAGGCACTGTGATTCAGGAATATACTTTGAAAGACTCCCATTATTACCCTCTGCAGAAATAAAGAGGGCTGAAGCCATCAACAGTCCTCCCCCAACTCCCAAATCCACATTCAGCTGGTATTTCTGGGCACTGATATACAAGAGCTGAAAACAAGAGAGAGTAAACATTCTTCCCATCTGTTAGTTTGTCCTCCACCCCCTCTTCTTAGAAATCACAGAAACAGAAGAATCAGCTGGATGGAACCTTTACAGGTCAACTAATCCGCCCCCACATTCCCATACCCACAGATCTGTGTATTAACACCCAAATAAACATAGATCAATGTCACTTCATTTATGAATCAGTGCAGATGCCTTTATTGTAGGCATGGGCACTGTTTAAGCCACTATTTGTCTTCAGTTATTCCTTGAGCACACAACAGAATGGTCTGCACTGCAGTTTCTGAAGAAAGATAGCACAAGGGGGGTGTAGATGCATGAAAGGTTAGGAAGCATACGCAATGGGATACATGCAAAGCTGATAACAAAACCCACTAAACTAACAAGGAGAACTAACGCAGTTTATTACAGAACCAATAACTAGCCTGATGATGCACTCAAACGGAGTTCAAATGGAACAATCTGGGTCTGCTCAGCCTGGAGAGGGCTGCGGGGTGACCTCATTGCAGCCTTCCAGTACCTAAAGGGAGCCTACAAACAGGATGGGAGTCAACTCTTTACAAGGGTAGATAATGGCAGGAAAGGGGGAATGGTTTTAAGTTGAGGGAGGGAAGATTTAGGTTGGATGTCAGGGGGAAGTTCTTTAGAGAGAGAGTGGTGAGGTGCTGGAACAGGCTGCCCAGAGAGGTTTTGGATGCCCCGTCCCCGGAGGTGTTCAAGGCCAGGTTGGATGGGGCGCTGGGCAGCCTGGTCTAGTATTAGATACGGAGGTTGGTGTCCCTGCATGCAGCAAGGGGGTTGGAGCTTGATGATCCTTGAGGTCCCTTCCAATCCAAGCCATTCTATGATTCTATGAAACAGCAAGTTCTTATGAATGGCATCTGATACTGGTTATGGTTACCTACTATGGTACACAGTGGCTACAATAATACAACCCTGTAGAATGGCCTATTATGGAGAATACATTTTCTAATAAAATTATTAGACAGAAGTGTATATCTTATCATGCTACCTCACAGCACATAGAAATGGAATTCACAGCACAAATTACCATTTCTTCAAGTAAATTATTTCCACATCTTCTTCTTGTGAACAATGGTCAATCGGTACGTCAAGTCAAATGTCAATTTATTTTTAAGACTAAGTTAACTTTCCTGTGAACATTAGCTTTCTGCATGGGCAACTTGTGTGTACAAAATACAGCATATTGTTTACAGTGTGATAGAAACTTCAGAAAAACATAAACTTCAAACACAAGGCAGAAGGTTTTAAACAGAATCTTCCTAAAACAAGGACAAACTTCCTCACAGTAAAAACATAAGTAACCACACATTTCCAGAATAACTTTAGGACCCAAACCTTAGAAAACTTCCAGAGCTGCTGAGCTTTTTTAATCTATGAAGTCTCATCACAGCATAGAGCAGGACTGTTTTTACTGTGTCAGTATAAGTATATGCATAAATTTTCGCAGGAGTAAAGTCAACATGAGCAAAGTGTTATTCGATGCAAGTAAAAATCTAAGATATGGAATAACCAGGTCTTCTGCATCTCTCAGCATACCAGCTGGTTATACACTGGTACCAAAATGCTTCACAAAAAGATGCCTGCCATAGGTTTATGTGTAATTCATGTGGAGAGGTTAAATGGGACCTATTTCATTTAGCATACAGATGTGAACATATCTGAGGAGAGCGTGGTCTGCCAGATGGCTAAAACTACCTGCAGATGCAAGGCATGTGTACTTTACATGAGTCTTAATTTAGAGGGATAAAACACTTCTCTTTTGCTTCCTCTATGACCAACCAAACACTTCAGAAGTTTCTGTTTTCAGTATCTGTGGGGAGCTGCTGTGTGGTTGAGTTTATTTTAAACACCTGAAATATACAACAGTGTAAAAACTTCACTGTTCTTTTCCAACCACAGTGTGCACTCCTAGTTTGGTATCTGATCAGAAAATCCCCAAGCCCAATTAGAAGCATACCTTACCTACTGCAAAATTAACTGTGTGCTATGAGTTCATATAGTGTTTTTACAACTCTTCTTTAGAAATGAGTACCTGGTCAATTCCGAAGAGAATTTTAATGTCTAGCCGGCCTCTTTAGTCCAGAGTCAGATGCTTTTGCCACAGATGAAACCTTGCTTGAGACCACATTGTAATAATAGAATCATAGAATCATAAAGGTTGGAAAAGACCACTAAGATAATCTAGCCCAACTGTTGACCCATCCCCTTCATGCCTACTAACCCATGTCCCTTCACTGCCACATCTGCACATATCTTAACCTCCCTGTAAAAGACACTGAAGAGAGTAGGAGGGCAGGAGGATAATCCATCAGTATAGCTCACTGACCAAAATTTAGAGCCCTGTTCCATTTATCAGCACACATTTTCCAAGATGTGCAGTAGTATGTATTTTTAGCTAATTTTGGTGAAGAAACAAGCTTATTGCTTTCACTTGCTGATAGACAAGGTAGTGTGACTACAGTCGAAACGGAGGCACACAGTTAATAACAAAGAATAGCCAGTGCATGTGCCTGTCTAAACCAGTTTTTTTCCACTATCCTGGATCAAGAAGGTTAGTTCCTATTTCATGCTTATTTAATTACGAATAAGATTCCTTAGATATGTTTCTACAAGAATAATAACAGCATTCATCCATGTAGGCCTACAGAAGTTAATTTTTATATAACTGTGTACTTTCCACTGAGTCCTCGAGATCTGCGGAAATTTGGTCAGCAGCAACACGTTCTACTTTCTCTCCACACTGTCTCCTCTTGCCAGTGATTATTTTCTGCACTGGGTAGGAAATTGAAATTTTTATGCAAACTACTTCTGGAGCATATTAATGAACAAATGGGTGGAAACTACAGTGCCAGGTACTTGCCTCTACAAGACTTACTGCTTGTAGATAGTCATTTGTTAGAAGAAATGTTAGCTTGAAAACCTAACAGTACTATTGGATATACAAAGCAAATTTCTGTATGTATAAAAAAATTCTATTCAACCATTAATAAGAGCGAGCAGAAAAGATGGAGGAGAGAAAGCTGGCTCAGAAGCATGTCACGCTGCTCTTCTGAAGATGTAGGTGTTCTCTGAGGTATGTGTCCTGTTTAGATTCACACTTGATAGTGAGATCTGCAAACATTATACTTAAACACCGTAGGTGCAAAGCAAAAACAGAAGCCAAAGGAAAATCACATCTCACTGGGAATATCCATGCTTTCTGAGAAGGACACAGGGGCTGTCCTGTTGCTGTCTGCAGCGGAGCCCTTTTCTGTGAGATACTCTATGGTGTTAGAGTTAATTTTCTGACTGTACTGCTGAATAACTCTTCAGATGTCTTCAGGCCTTTTTTTTATCCTATGGGGATAGGCTTTACTATTTAATTTTAAAGTGAATAAAAGGTTATTCATAACCAAATAGGATCTATTTAATACCTGCTCAACTCTTAGGATCACCATAAGGAAAATACAAATGGTAGCATGGTACTATGTAGCAATGCAGTACTTTCAAAATGCTGTTTATCCTAACAGCCAGTCAGCTCCACTGCTACTCACTGGTGGAGATGCTAAGAATGCTCTAACAGCTCCTGGCACACTGGCCTCTAACAGGGTGAAACAGGCAACGAGCATTCTGCAAGCAGCAGAAATTATGAGTCATGTCTGCAACATCCTTTGCCCATGTGAATTCTTGGAATCAAGCAAAAGAGGAATTCCTATGGCAGCTTTTCCTTCTGTGGGAACATTAATGGAATCTCTGCCTTCTACTGTTGAAACCTCTGAGATTTTGCCTCCTCCACCATCCAAGCAGCGGTAGCTCTTCTTGCACACCAAACTGCGGGCTGCACTGTGTCAGAAAGCATCTGTAACAGTGAAGGGGACAGGCTTGGAGGGGAGGCCTCCACGTTTGTTCACCTCTGAAAATGGGTGTTCTCGGACACACTAAAGCAATGCTTTGTATATGACTTCAAGTATTGATCTGTTTTGCTGTATTAATCATAAAATTGTCTGAGGACTGTGCCACAGGCAGGAGTGCAGCTGGAGCCCAGTCCCGAGATGGCCACATGCCATGTCTGACAACAGGCGGTAATCCATAGAACAAGCCATCACCTTGCGTGGCTGACTGTAGGAATCACATTTGTGTACATCCGAAGTGTAAGACATTCAACATCACGTACCATTAAAGAACTAAGTATTTCTGCTATTGACTTGTTTCACTTTGTGCAAACCGAGCCCGTTAGCCACACGGGTATAATTCACAGGACCAGAATTTGTGGGTATCTCTCTATTTGTGTACAGCACTCAGCAACTGGGGGCTCCTCTGAGTGAGGACAGCCTCTATCTGCCCCGGCCATGAGCCGGCCTCAGGGCTGTACCACTCTGGCACATTGCTTCTCCGAGAGGCCACTAATCGCCGGGAGCCGCGTCAGGACAGTCCCCCCCCGCGCACCCCGAGGAACGACACAGACACACTTGGCGGCTGTGTGTTTTATTAGAACCACTACAGCGAACCGCGGCACAAGGCAGCGCGCGGGACGGCCGCCTCTCAGCCTCCGGCCCCGCCGCGAGTCACCCCGAGAGTCGCAACTCGCCTCAGAGCGGCCCTCGCTCCCGCCTCCCCGCGGGCACCGCCGCCAACGGCCTCCCCTAACGGCCTCCGCGCGCCCGGCCGCAGCACCGGCTGTCGGCGGCTTTAACCCCTTCCCCTCCCCGGCGGCCGCCCGGTCGCGCTCAAGGAGCGCCCTTCGTTTCGAGCGGGGTCGCGCCTCAGCCCCATGAGGGGACTCTGCGGAGACGAGCCCCACGGCCGGCCTCGCCCTCAGCACCGCCCCGCACCTTGCGTGAGGAGAGGGGCGGGCGGCTCCGCTCCGGGAGCCAACACCCCGCCGCGCAGGGGGAAGGAAGGCGCGGCGAGCCACCCGCCGCCCGCCTTCCGCGCGGGGCCGCCCCCAGTATGGCGACAGCGTAGAGG
>JACDJE010000018.1:4068400-4092938 GCA_016647715.1 Pavo muticus | reverse complement strand
GGGGGGGGGCGTCTCTCCATACCTATCGAGGCTGGAGCCTGCCCGGTTCGCTGGGGAACCGCTGTTTTCCCGTGGTTGTAAAGAGTTTTTGGGAAGTGGGGGCTGAAAACTGAAAGCAAACCCGACGCGGCGCGGCCAGCACGGTTAGGAGGAAGCGGAGCCTCCCGGCCGCCGACTTTAGACTTTAATAGCCGTAATCAGTGCCTGTGTAAATACTCCTGCCTACTACTTACATAATTAGAATTTAATTGGATCATGTGTCTCGGCCGTTTATTCTAAAATCGGACCAAGCCCCTCTTTAGATGCTGATCGCTACTTGGCTGACGCTCGTGCCTTCGAAGCTCTCGGGTTCTCAGTTGTGCGAGTTAAGAAAAAGAGAAGCGAAAGAAAGTTGTTATTTCCCCTAAGAGAAGGAAACGGAGGGCAGCTGTCGGGGTTCCCCTGCGCAGGCAGTCCCGGGAACGGCCACGTGCGTGGGGCAGCAGAGGGGCAGGAGGCGAACCTACAGCCCCGGCTCGCCGAGGTGCAGAGGCCCTTTGAGAAGTGCATTAGACCTGGGGCGAGTGGGTGCAGCTTTTTCTTTCCAGTTTTATTTATTTAGCTAGTATAGGGTTTGCGTTTTACTGCCTGAATTCTCTCCTTTAAAGTTAAGAGCCTGTACGGAAGCTGCCGACAGCTTGCAGCACTGCTCATTCTAAAGGTCGCTGTTCATACTGGTCACGCATTCAGGTGCAAGGTGACCTTTTCTAGTGGATTCATTCTTTTGATAATGCCAGTATGTATCGTGGAATACATGTGTTACAAACAGTCTGAATACCGACCGGCTTCCCCAGCAGCTTTATTCTGGGTAGGGCGGGACTAACATCCAATTACCACGTTTCTGTATTGCGATTAATGGACTCATGCATGGCGTTTGCAGCAGACTGGGTTTCCTTCCGTCCTGTGATGCGACCTGTTGGCAATTGGAGCCTGGCGGGGCGCGCAGAGCTCTGTCACATGCCCACCACTGCACTGACCTGGGGGCACCAGAGCTGTCACTGCCTGCAGCCAAAGCCATTTCCTCCTTGCGCAGCGCTGGGATGCAACAGAGAGCTACCAAGCCCTGTCATGTTAAAGGAGTATTTGCCCTGAA
The DNA here is from genome assembly GCA_016647715.1 of Pavo muticus. NCBI lineage: Eukaryota > Metazoa > Chordata > Aves > Galliformes > Phasianidae > Pavo > Pavo muticus. The sequence continues at coordinate 4,091,806 of JACDJE010000018.1, read as the reverse complement.
GAAAACTACTGCTGTCATAGCACTGAGCTGCTGAATAGTAGTGCTTTGTTGCAGGTGTACTTGCTATAGCATCAGGATAGCTTGTTGGAGGTAGGTGCACGTGTTTCTTTTAGTGAGGAAAAGATGCCCTATGATGAGTGTTGTGAGGTTCATGCTAAGGGAATCGTTAAAGCATATAGCTTTAATGTTGTTCAGAAGAAAAACTTTTTTTTTCTCCCTGCCTGAATATTATCTGACAGCCTGCCTTGCTTCAAGGAAGCTCTGAATTAGATGTAAGTGCACTGATGAGGAGCAGTAATCTACCTAGGAAACTGGTCATGTGCTAGAAGGTCTCTTCAAAACAACTCTGAACTTGATTAAGCTTTTTTTTATGGCAGGTCATAATGTATTAATTACTGTACTACGGCTTGCCTTGTCTTTCACAAATCTCTGAAACTGGGCTATTAAAGGGGATGTAGGCTGAGATGAAGCAAAGCTTATTGCTTCTACTGGTGCAGAAGTACCAGCAGAGATGCATTCTCTTCATCTCCTCACTAATGATCAAGGAATGCCATATGTTGGGATTTTAGTAGAAAGTGTAGACTTTCCTTAGGTGGTCATGAGATGATCATAAATCATTTTGCTTTTTCTGTTCTAAAAATCTTTAGTATTTCTTATCAAGATGAGTAACTGTTTAACTGGAATACTGCAATGCTTGTGATAAAGACCTCATTTGAAACACTCCTTTTTTACAATTTAAATATTCTGTGATATCAGTGATGCAACCAGATGACGCTGAATGTAGGCATCCCAGTTTAGTTGCATGCTTTGTGTTTTCTCTATTTCTCATACCAATTAGGTGCTTAGAATGTGTATCCCCAGTGAAGACCATAACTTGGTATCCTCAGCATGGTGAAAAATAACTTGAAGGAGTGTTTTTGACCTGACGGTAACTAGCTCGAGCTTGTCTAGGTGTGGTATCTGGCATTTAACTTGTGTATTAAATGCATGCTTAAAGTACCCTCCCTTGTTTTGTAACTTGCAAACAGAATTGTTTCTTTTTGTCTTGAAAACACCAAAATTAATTTGGAGAATTGGCACAATGATTCTATTCAAATTAAAAAAAAAAAAAGGAACAAGAATAATAAGTTGAACTGAATTTTTGTCTATTTATAGTTTTAGGGATACTGCTTTGGCTTCATTGATCAGTGATGTGTGGGTGGGTGTTGCATTTGTTTGATTACTGTAATTAATTTACCATTAGCGAATTACACTGTATTGTCATTTTTACTGAGCAGCTTTATACACAGAAGAGGAATATATACATGTTAATTCTCTAATGTAACACATTTAAATCCATACTATGCTTATTATTTTTATTAATGTACTAGAATATAGAAAGCATTGTATTTTCATATGTTAACATATTGGAGAATATGGTGATTTAGTTGCTCTGTTCCTTTGACTGGGATTGCAGTAACAGCAGCCTTGCCTAGCTCTGAGGATCTAGTGGTCCTGTCTGACCTCAGGCTTGTGTACCTCATGGTTGGAATGTAGTGGAGTAGATACTGCTGTGCACCCTTGTGTCTTTGCTCAGATTAACATTCATGGGCAAATTGAGGCCCTGGTCTCACAAAATAAAAGAACCCCAAGCCATGTTTAAGTCTGTGCTACAGGCACTCTTGGAGTAGTCTTAGAGCGCTAGGCAGAACGAGACCCAAATTCCATGAGATCTTACGGCACTCCCAGATGCAGAGGACAAACCTACGCGTTATGTTCAAGCACTTTCTTGCAACACAATGCCAAGTTCCAGTTTCCTTTAAGGTGATAAGGCTGCTATCAGGAGTTTGAACCAGTAGTTTCCCGTTTTGTTCCTCGGTGAACGGGACTTCCCCTCTCTTCCAGCCCAGTAAATATTCTTACCTCTTCTTAAGAACAGCATGCTAAAGAGTTGGTCTTGAGATCCACAAGCAACTTCATTTTTTCCGCTGTTTTTAGGCAGTGAGTGTTTCTGCACAGGCTGTCAGCTATTGCTATAGCTCTAACCTGTTTTTGTCAGTAATGCTTGTCACAATCAGTTCAAACTGGAGCTTCTTTCAGAATTTTCTTTGTTTTGGGTAACTGCTGAAGTGTTACTTTCATCACTTGAAATGTTGATAGCTCCTTATATCCCTCTTTCTTTGTGATCTTTTTCCGGGTGGTCACAACAGGGAGAATTGTTGGTGAAAACACCTGCTAGTAATACCCATAGCGCTCAGAACTGAATTGCTTCTTGAGAATGTTGCAGTGAGACTAGAATAAAACCTTTAGCATACATCTTTGTCTTAAAAGCATCTTAAGAAAAACTATGTAAAAATGCAACTGTAGATTGCAAAAATGTTGCATATTTATTTTTTTTTTTTTTTTTTTTTTGCAATTTCCACATCAGTTCTTCATTAAGGTTGAGAAGAGAACTTAGAAATATTACTTGAAATCTCAGATTGTGTCTCATACACTTTCATATGATGTATGAGTAGATAGATTTTAAATGCATAATGTTATTGTGTGGAACTGTTGACATCTTTCAGGTCTCCTTCAAGATTTGGAGCAGAAATTTGACATTAGGTTGCTTCTCTACGTTATTAGGGGAAAGATGTTTGTAATGTTCTTCTTTAGCCAAATAATGATCAGGCTTTTTCATGAAGTATACCTTACAGTGCAGGATTTACTGCCAGCCACTGACTGTATGTAATGCTTTCTGGGTAGAACCTTTCACGTGTTTTGTCGTAGCGTTTGCAATAGTAGCTAGTAGAGGTGATGATTGAATTCTCCAGGTTATGGAAAAAAGTTCTCTTCATCTTTCTCATACCTTTGTTCAGGAGGCAAGTATCTTCTGGTCCCTTCCTTGCCCTTCTCTCTCAAAAGTACTGCTGCTTTGTGAAATCATGAGTGTGAAAATCCTAAACGCTTCACATTTTAGTGCAGTTTCTGTTTTGCCAGTGAAGGTTATAGCTTTGAGGTCTTTGCCTCCTGGCTTGGGAGGAGTGTTGGGAAGCGTGCTTTGCTCTGAGACTTTTGGGATGTCCTCTGTGTGTCTGTGATTCGTGTCAGGAGCAGTGAAACTTACTATTGCAGTTTCACCCTGTTTTATGATGTTTGAGGAAGACCAGTTCATCTTCAGTACAACATATACTTCTCTAAATTACCTCCCAGCCATTCAGAATGAGGAAAGGTTGTAAGGTTTTGGTCTAATAAAAGCTATTCCTTTTCCAAATAAACTCTACCTTTTTCTTTAGGGATACCGTAACACTGCCATGTGCTATTGTGAGCATAATAAAAATAAAAATTCCATGTGCATTTTGAGATAGTTTTACTATTGCTGTTCAGAGGTCTTCCAAGATGCAGCACTATGAAAACCAGAAGACTGTTTTTGCTTTGGTGATTTGATTAGTTTCTGTTCTCTTGGCTGCAGCAGTGACACAGTCATAACCATGTTTTTACACTTAGGGAAAGGAGAGTAATAGTCATGAGAGGCTGTCTTTATTGGCTTCTTGTAGAGGAAGGCTAAAGTGGAGACCATTTTGCAAGTTGAGAGAAGTACAAACGTATCTATACACGTATGTACACTTTTACAAAAACCACAGATTGTGAGGGAGATAAATGTGTGCCTTATTTTTTCTTCAGTTTTACATGTGAATTCACTTCAAAGTGAAAGAGAGGAGTCGCTTCAGCAGTTGCTGAAGATATGGGAGGTTTTGGAAATGTATTAGCATCCTATTAACTAAAATACAGGTTAAAAAAATCCAGTGTGCTAGGAAAGCAGTTCGAGGATAATTCTGTTGATAAGGAGCTCCTGAAGAACTCTGCTGACAGATGAGTTTGAGGAAAGTGATTGCTTTTCAAGGTCACACTGTCCCGCGTTTAGTGGGCTCTTCTGTTATTCATGTCTACATACAGTGGGCAACGTAGAGCTCCTGACAGTCAGCAGACATAAACTCTCCTAGGGAACAGTTGGAGGACAAGAGAAAGAAGCAAAAAGTCCACCACCACCACCCACTTGCTGTAGCTCAGAGTGGTTTTAGCCTCAAATGTTATGTGTTTGGACAAATGAGCTAAGAGAACTAAGGAGCACTGCCTGGACCTGCCAGTAGCGCTGGTGAATCTCCTGGGTTGTGTTTTAGTTTCCTTCAGATGGGGAGTCTATGATGATGGGTTTGGGGCGCCTGGACTAAAGGCTGAGGCAAGGGATAGAGTAGCTTTGAATGGCTGCTTTTCTTTTCTTCCTCCTGCCTGGTAAACAAAAGAGGTTAGAAGAAACCAAATAGTAAGAATGGCTGTACTGCATTTAGAAGAAAAACTTAAATAGTTAATGGTCTGAATAAAAGGAAACAGCATAATTATAATGCCGTATACAAATATTTCTTCTGGCTGTCAAGGTGGCGATAACATCTGACAGCCTTTAGAGTGCCAGTTCAAACAGGGCCTTCCTCTTTAATTTCTTCCGAGTACCTCATCCAACTCTGGTATCCTGACTGTGTGTCTCTCTGTGTTCTCGCGTAATTGCAGACTACACTCCAACAGCCTTCCATGTCATTTCTTTGTCTTGTAAAGAAAGCCTTTTGTCACTGCTAAAAATTCAAAACTATTTTTATAACGCTTTGCCTACCCATCTGCTTGGGTAAGTTCTCTCCTGTTCTTGGCAGCTGTTCATGGAAAAGTTCGTCACGTAGATGTTCTTAATTTGCTGTCTTATCCTTGCATGAAACTTTTAGGAATAATGTTACGAAGATTTTTGGGGTAGGTTTCCTGTCCTACTTGCAGATGCGTGAACCAAACTTGTATTATTTTCAAGATTCTTCTGAAATGTGTCTACTGCTCATTAATGCTTTAATTAGTTTCAGGAGAGACCCAGGCTCATTTCTACATGTTCTGTTCGTTTACTGTGGTAATGGAACACATTGTTCTTGCATGTTCTTAACCTTTGAAAAGGAAAAGTGAGAAACCCTTAATTTCTCTGAATTTTTGTTTTGAAATATTTTAAAAGATGTGTACCTGATAAATCAGAAGAAAATGATCATTGTTAATAATAACAATAAAAAAAAAAAAAAACAAAAACCTGAGTAAGAAAAAAACAGCGTTTCATAAGCATACAGGAAATTATTGTCTGCTCTCTGCTTAGATATCTCCTAAACAAACGCCTATGTTCCCAAGGCTGCCTTTCCTTTGTAAATGATCTTTGTGACTTTCGTAAGGATGTCTTGGTGTGTATTCAGAGCTCACTGGTGCCTGTTATTTGATAGGCTTCAAATTCCCGACACCTGCAAAAACGGGAGGGTAAGCTGTAGTAGGAATGAGGATTGCTCTTGCTTTTGCTCAGCAGCATGTGCTGCTTCTGCTCTCTGTGTTTAAATTGCACTGTATTGACCTGGAGAGGTCAGGAAGCACACAGGGCTTGGGATTACCCAGAGAGGTTGTGGATGCTCCCACCCTGGAGGCATTGAAGGCCAGGCTGGATGGGGCTTTGAGCAACCTGGTCTAGAGGGAGGTGTCCCTGCCTATAGCAGGCAGGTTGGAACAAGATGATCTTAAACGTCCCTTCCAACCCAAAGCATTTTATGATTCTGTGTTTGACTGGTTGCCAGTTAGGATGCAGACTTGAGTATTTCTACTTTAACTCACAGACTTCTCCAGGAATTGACCTACCTGGCTTATTTTCTTCATCCTTGTTTGCTCTGTCTAAAAATCAGACCACCCCAGACCGTGAATAGTCCCCAAAGAGTGGGTGTGCTGCATACCATTGTGGATATTTTTAGTAGATTCTGTTTGCTGACTGACTTAGTGCGCTATAAATACAGCGTTCTCATCTGGCGTGCACTTTGCATGTCTTCTAGTAACTTATAATAAATTCATCTAAGAATAATATCAAGAAAAAATGAGCCGTTACAATTTGTTTGGCTTTCCATACCGGGTGTCACTTATATAAAGCAATTATTTAGCTGCATTTTAACTGCAAATGGTTTTTGAAAATATCAGTCTTTCAAAACACTTCCTAGTTGGGCTGCTGTAATTAGTCTCTACGTCAGATTGATTTATAGTGTGATTTCCTTACTGTTTTAAAAATTGAAGGTGAAATTTCTAGTTATGAGAGGTTAGTTGAGTGACTAGGGTGTTATCAATGCTAGGTGATTACATGCTGTGTCAGTGCTGGCACATCCCCTGAACATGCATAATGGCTATTCTCTTGTAGTCTTTCTAGTGGACTTTGGTGGTTATGTATGACTTTTCATCCACAGGTGTCTGTCATGCTAGTGATCAACCTTTTAAAGGTACTTAATGACTGAACATTTTACTTCCAGGAGAAGTGTTCAAAAGAGCTTCAGACTTGTCCTTTTTTGACACTAAACAATGTAATATGTTGGAGAAAGCTGTAGATTTATGAAAAGTGGACAGGATCTAAGCATTATGAAGACCACTTGGGCTGACAGCAGTGTGGAGATTGTTTGATCCTGTCCACACAGGTAGGCAAGTTTAAACTGTCAGGAAGCATAAGGTCTCAGAGTGGTTGTCTGTCAGAAGCATTCTAGTTCTTAAATTCTGTGGGGTGTTGATTTTCTTTTAGGGTCTGGCCAGCTTTAAGTTTTAGTCATGGTAATTGTGACTATTGAGTAATTGTTTTTAAAGCTCATCGAAATCTGTACATTTTTTTTTTTTTCTATTAAGTGACAGAATAAAACATTTCCTGCAGTTCCTGCTTTCAGTAGGGCTAGGAAAGTCATGAATCTGAGAATTCTTTCCTACAGATTCTTTTCAACACTTTGGAAAAAAAGTTAGTCTCAAAACAAGCAGTCTTTATCAATGCTAAGTATAACCTGCCTAATGTTTACTGTAACAGATGTGGCAGTCTTTATCTTCAAATAGTTATTTATGTATGAGTGTTGCTTGATTTTAATAGTGTTTTAATGATTTTGACCTCCGTTTTTAGATAATTTTTATCATACTGATGAGAATACTAGCATACAGATTTTATATTTTAACTTGGTATTTTGTTGGTGCAAAATGTGCACTCAACAGTAGAGCTAGAAGCATCCAGAAAGTGTACTAGAGAGGAAGGAAGTACTTGCTTTTTGCTATCCACAGGTTTTTTTCTTCCGTATCTCCAATTGTGCCAGTAGTTCATTAGTTAATAAATGAAAACGGCAGGTGTAGCTAATGGGTGTAAGCATGGTATTAAGCAAGAGTGTAGTGTGTTGTATTGGATGCTGCTGGCTTTTCAAGTCTGAAAGGCTACATATCCGTTGTGATGTGGTGATGCTTCTTGATTACTAGCTGTGTTGAGAAACAGGGTGCTGGACCAATGTAGTTCTTCTGCCTTTTAATACTGGAAATTACTCTAACCCTGGTACAAAAGCTGAGTATGGGAAGTCTGAAGGTATTCTGGTCTGCATGAGATGATATAAACTGGGGGATGTTCTCAGTTTCCCTTCATTTACAAAGACCTCAGCTTGCAGGTTAAGGAAGCGGAAGTCAACATAAGGAAGGCTCTCAGGTACTTAAAAGTAGTAAAATCTCTTTACTTGATTTAACATGATGTTTGTAAACTGTTTTGAGTATACATGCTGCAAAATAATACTAATTATAAGATACATCTCTAAGTTCTCTTATTTTTCTTTGTCTCGTCATGGATTTGGACAATTTTTCAGCTGTGTAACAGCTGTATCCTGTTCTTAATTCTAAAACTGTGTTAGCCATAGCATGCAAGTATTCTTTGAAATATGTTTAAAATCAAATGTTTGTATCAAATGTGTAGATGGGCTGACAAATCCACAAAGGTTCAGAATGAAATTAAGTGAAAAACATAAGTACCCCAGAAAATATTAGCTACAAAAGAAATCCTATGATAGCATGCCAAATTTGTAAGCAAGGGAGAGGAGGAGAAAGAACCATGTATGGAACAGTGGTGTGGGTTATACTACTCTTATTTAGAAGGAATCAGGATGCACAGATGTGTGTTAATACAGTTGTTTTCCAATTCCTTACTCTGTGATCCTTAACACGCTAAAGCTATATGTATTGCTTATTGAGAGCCTCTCCTTTTTAATTTCCTTTTCTCTGCCCTGCTGCAGCTTTCATTTAAATGGTCCAGGAATATCTCCACAGGTACTGGTCCATAGAGGGGTAAGGACAGAAGAAAGATACTTTGCCAACTTCAGTCAGTTCCTGATGTATATACAGTACTTCAATACTGCATCTTCCTTTGTTTGCACTGTGCTGGAAAACAATGGGCCTTGCTCTTAACATTGTAAATAAATTTTCATGTTTGTTTTTAGGTTTGTGGGCAGACAATGTCTTTTCCTTCAAAAGTTTACAAAAACAAAACCCTTTTGTAACAAAAGGGTTACAAAAACAGATTTAAGGAAAGGTAACGTGTGAGCGCAAAGTGTTTTTTGTTGATGATCATAGTGTTTGAAGAGACCTTGAGTTTAATGGTTCCTTTTCAGCACTGAAGTGTGGGATCGGCTACATTTAGTCCATTCTGACCAGATAATGTTCATCTTTTTTTTTCTTAATTTCTTAACGGAAAGCCATCTCATTTCCTGGGTATTTTATTATGACAACTAATGTTGCCATTGGAAAACTGTCCCCAGTAAGCAGCTTTCTCCTACTGTTTCACAACAGGTTCCCAATTCTGAATGTGCAAATTTGCAGTTGATGCATTTTTATTAGAATAGTTCATTTCAAATGTGAAGGGCTCTTCTATTGTATGTAGCTGCACTTGACTCTTTCTAGCTATTAGATATGATTTCAGCAACGCCTATAGTCTCAAAATGTAACTGAAAGGTCATTTACTGTGCTGTTATGGTTTAGTATCTCAGTTTTTGTATCTACTTTGAGTTAAGCTTGTAGAAAGCTCTGATTTGGCAGGTGTCTGACAAAGAAGGACCAGGGTAGGAGTGAGACAGACAATAATTAACAACAAAAAACTGCCTTAAAACACTTCAGTTGCTGTTTCTGTCAGTGATTGTCTGCCTAGCCAGATCTAGGAGGTTTGATTGATAACAGAACTTTTTTAAAATTGACTTGCTAAAGAGAGTTGTATTATATTACTGTTTGGGTTGACTAGTGTATGGGAATAGTTAAGTCACGGCCTGAACCAGTAATTGAGTACCTGGTGAATGGGTGTAGCCAGCCTTGGGAGTACAGGTGGAAGCAATTCACCTCTGCGACAGATAGAGGTGGAGCCAGTCTTCACCCCTCCCTAACCTCATTTAAAGGCTGGCCACCAGCAGGGAGGGATCTCTACTTGGAGATCGCCTCCTTTGATGTGCCTCGGTCCTTGGAAGGGAATAAACAATTCCTTGTTTATTATGAAACTGTGACCTCTGTCTTGTGTGGGTGATCCTAAACTGGTTTAAAGCAGCTGTATCTGCTGTTGTCTTTCTCTAGGACTGGTAAGCTTGAAACTGTTTCTTTCCGTATGAACAAGGAAGCCAGCTGTAGCTTTTTTCTTTTTTTTTTAATTCTAAGCATCTAACTGTACTTGGAAAAAAAAGCTTTCTGTAGTGCAAATATATGGTTGTGACTGTATATGAAAACTGGCACTAGTGGTGTATAGATAGAGGCAATTTACGGTGGTTTTATGCTCCTATGTATCTCATCAACCTTCATGCAAACTGAAAGTAATGTCTTTGCGCCTGAAGAGCGAGTGTAAAAAAACAAAAAACAACAACAAAAAAAAACCCAACACCTTTTCAAAGGACTTGATTCTGATTGGCTTGACATGTGTTAATGTATTTCTTCTTGTCATCGTTGTAGTACCTGTGTAAGTGCACTTTGCAACTGGTTTAACGGAAGACTGATGATCAAGGAAAACTGGTTCAGTGTTTAGTTACTCCCCAAAGCCCAGCAGAGGCTGGCCCTAACGCGCAGAAGGCAGCCTCGGGCAGCCCACGGCCTGTTCAGCACCCGCTCCCTGGACAGCTCCGGCAGGAGCCCCTCCAGGCGCGCCGCAGCCGGCGGGCTGAGCAGGTGCGGTGCCAGCTCTTACGTGGGATGCTGAGCCGGGCTGGCGGCCTGCGAGAGGCTCATTTCCCCCAGTCCCAGCGGTACAAAAGGCAGCTTTGACAGCTCCCGTGGGGTGGGCTGGATAAACTTTCTCTGGAAGGCTTTTCTTAGCTCCTTCAGAAGTCTAACTAGTACATTTATTGTTCACTTGTGATTTTGTTTATCACAGGAAAGAGATTTCTTGTCAGCTTTTACAGACACTGGCAATCTATTTTCCTTATTATTAGTTTCACCTTTTTTTCTTTTTTCTTTTTGGTGTGGCTTAAGGACTTGCTGCAGGTAATTCCCACTTCGTACTCTAAGTTTTGTTAATCTTGTACTTTCTGCCTGTTTCCTTCCAATAAGTAGAAGCAGAAGAATGAAAAGCAGGCTATACAGATTTTTTTCTGTTATCATGCTGTCTGCCCAGTTATCTTTGACACAGTATGACATTCCTTTTTTAAAGTGAGATGAATGAAATATTTGACTTTAAAAGTTAAAAACTTGGAGAAACTTCAAGGTATATGGATCCAATATGTTTTGAATTAATGTTAGAAAAATGCTTTGAGCTGTAGGAGGCTCACTGAACGATTAACCTTTTGAAATAACATTAGTTTTTCATGACAAGAGGTTAAAATTCAGAAATTAGTATTCTGAAGTACTTCTGAAGAGAGATAATTTTGCATTCTGTAGTGCTGAGGTAACAAGATCAGATCCATCATTTATGTTGAAGAAAAAGAACAAAGCATGTAAATATTTAATTTCACTTAATAGCTTTCAAAGCCAGGATGGAAAACACAACAATACTTGATTCGTGTGTGAAAAGAGGGTTTGTAAATACTTTAGTGACCTTTTTGCTTTCTTTCTGTGACCCTGCATGCTGAGAGCTATGTGGATTTTGGTATTTTGGTTTTCCCTATTGTTAAGTGCAGTTTATTTAGGATGTATGCTTTTTTCTGACTTACTGTTATCTTTCTAGAAATGTTGTGGGGTTTTCCTTAGGGGTGGGAATCATAAAGTAAATATTATTTCCTTTTTATGTGGAAGTGCTTTTGGCATGGTAATATACCATTGCACTAGCTTCTGTAAGAACATCAGTAGCTTCGTTCAGTTTATTGATAAGCAAATAAAAAATGAAGCCACGTGATAGTGATACAAGGTGGAATGGTTTAAGATGGGGAGATTTAGGTTAGATATTAGGAGGAAATTTTTCACTCAGAGGGTGGTGACGCACTGGAGCAGGTTGTCCTGGAGGTATTCAAAGCCAAGCTGGATGTGGCTCTGGGCAGCCTGGTCTAATGGTTGGCAGCCCTGCCCACAGCAGGGTGGTTGAATCTAGGTGATCTTTAAGGTCCTTTTCAACCCAGGCCTTTCTATGATTCTNTTTTTTTTGCAATTTCCACATCAGTTCTTCATTAAGGTTGAGAAGAGAACTTAGAAATATTACTTGAAATCTCAGATTGTGTCTCATACACTTTCATATGATGTATGAGTAGATAGATTTTAAATGCATAATGTTATTGTGTGGAACTGTTGACATCTTTCAGGTCTCCTTCAAGATTTGGAGCAGAAATTTGACATTAGGTTGCTTCTCTACGTTATTAGGGGAAAGACGTTTGTAATGTTCTTCTTTAGCCAAATAATGATCAGGCTTTTTCATGAAGTATACCTTACAGTGCAGGATTTACTGCCAGCCACTGACTGTATGTAATGCTTTCTGGGTAGAACCTTTCACGTGTTTTGTCGTAGCGTTTGCAATAGTAGCTAGTAGAGGTGATGATTGAATTCTCCAGGTTATGGAAAAAAGTTCTCTTCATCTTTCTCATACCTTTGTTCAGGAGGCAAGTATCTTCTGGTCCCTTCCTTGCCCTTCTCTCTCAAAAGTACTGCTGCTTTGTGAAATCATGAGTGTGAAAATCCTAAACGCTTCACATTTTAGTGCAGTTTCTGTTTTGCCAGTGAAGGTTATAGCTTTGAGGTCTTTGCCTCCTGGCTTGGGAGGAGTGTTGGGAAGCGTGCTTTGCTCTGAGACTTTTGGGATGTCCTCTGTGTGTCTGTGATTCGTGTCAGGAGCAGTGAAACTTACTATTGCAGTTTCACCCTGTTTTATGATGTTTGAGGAAGACCAGTTCATCTTCAGTACAACATATACTTCTCTAAATTACCTCCCAGCCATTCAGAATGAGGAAAGGTTGTAAGGTTTTGGTCTAATAAAAGCTATTCCTTTTCCAAATAAACTCTACCTTTTTCTTTAGGGATACCGTAACACTGCCATTTGGAGAATTGGCACAATGATTCTATTCAAAATTAAAAAAAAAAAAGAGAACAAGAATAATAAGTTGAACTGAATTTTTGTCTATTTATAGTTTTAGGGATACTGCTTTGGCTTCATTGATCAGTGATGTGTGGGTGGGTGTTGCATTTGTTTGATTACTGTAATTAATTTACCATTAGCGAATTACACTGTATTGTCATTTTTACTGAGCAGCTTTATACACAGAAGAGGAATATATACATGTTAATTCTCTAATGTAACACATTTAAATCCATACTATGCTTATTATTTTTATTAATGTACTAGAATATAGAAAGCATTGTATTTTCATATGTTAACATATTGGAGAATATGGTGATTTAGTTGCTCTGTTCCTTTGACTGGGATTGCAGTAACAGCAGCCTTGCCTAGCTCTGAGGATCTAGTGGTCCTGTCTGACCTCAGGCTTGTGTACCTCATGGTTGGAATGTAGTGGAGTAGATACTGCTGTGCACCCTTGTGTCTTTGCTCAGATTAACATTCATGGGCAAATTGAGGCCCTGGTCTCACAAAATAAAAGAACCCCAAGCCATGTTTAAGTCTGTGCTACAGGCACTCTTGGAGTAGTCTTAGAGCGCTAGGCAGAACGAGACCCAAATTCCATGAGATCTTACGGCACTCCCAGATGCAGAGGACAAACCTACGCGTTATGTTCAAGCACTTTCTTGCAACACAATGCCAAGTTCCAGTTTCCTTTAAGGTGATAAGGCTGCTATCAGGAGTTTGAACCAGTAGTTTCCCGTTTTGTTCCTCGGTGAACGGGACTTCCCCTCTCTTCCAGCCCAGTAAATATTCTTACCTCTTCTTAAGAACAGCATGCTAAAGAGTTGGTCTTGAGATCCACAAGCAACTTCATTTTTTCCGCTGTTTTTAGGCAGTGAGTGTTTCTGCACAGGCTGTCAGCTATTGCTATAGCTCTAACCTGTTTTTGTCAGTAATGCTTGTCACAATCAGTTCAAACTGGAGCTTCTTTCAGAATTTTCTTTGTTTTGGGTAACTGCTGAAGTGTTACTTTCATCACTTGAAATGTTGATAGCTCCTTATATCCCTCTTTCTTTGTGATCTTTTTCCGGGTGGTCACAACAGGGAGAATTGTTGGTGAAAACACCTGCTAGTAATACCCATAGCGCTCAGAACTGAATTGCTTCTTGAGAATGTTGCAGTGAGACTAGAATAAAACCTTTAGCATACATCTTTGTCTTAAAAGCATCTTAAGAAAAACTATGTAAAAATGCAACTGTAGATTGCAAAAATGTTGCATATTAGTTTTTTTTTTTTTTTTTTTTTTGCAATTTCCACATCAGTTCTTCATTAAGGTTGAGAAGAGAACTTAGAAATATTACTTGAAATCTCAGATTGTGTCTCATACACTTTCATATGATGTATGAGTAGATAGATTTTAAATGCATAATGTTATTGTGTGGAACTGTTGACATCTTTCAGGTCTCCTTCAAGATTTGGAGCAGAAATTTGACATTAGGTTGCTTCTCTACGTTATTAGGGGAAAGATGTTTGTAATGTTCTTCTTTAGCCAAATAATGATCAGGCTTTTTCATGAAGTATACCTTACAGTGCAGGATTTACTGCCAGCCACTGACTGTATGTAATGCTTTCTGGGTAGAACCTTTCACGTGTTTTGTCGTAGCGTTTGCAATAGTAGCTAGTAGAGGTGATGATTGAATTCTCCAGGTTATGGAAAAAAGTTCTCTTCATCTTTCTCATACCTTTGTTCAGGAGGCAAGTATCTTCTGGTCCCTTCCTTGCCCTTCTCTCTCAAAAGTACTGCTGCTTTGTGAAATCATGAGTGTGAAAATCCTAAACGCTTCACATTTTAGTGCAGTTTCTGTTTTGCCAGTGAAGGTTATAGCTTTGAGGTCTTTGCCTCCTGGCTTGGGAGGAGTGTTGGGAAGCGTGCTTTGCTCTGAGACTTTTGGGATGTCCTCTGTGTGTCTGTGATTCGTGTCAGGAGCAGTGAAACTTACTATTGCAGTTTCACCCTGTTTTATGATGTTTGAGGAAGACCAGTTCATCTTCAGTACAACATATACTTCTCTAAATTACCTCCCAGCCATTCAGAATGAGGAAAGGTTGTAAGGTTTTGGTCTAATAAAAGCTATTCCTTTTCCAAATAAACTCTACCTTTTTCTTTAGGGATACCGTAACACTGCCATGTGCTATTGTGAGCATAATAAAAATAAAAATTCCATGTGCATTTTGAGATAGTTTTACTATTGCTGTTCAGAGGTCTTCCAAGATGCAGCACAATGAAAACCAGAAGACTGTTTTTGCTTTGGTGATTTGATTAGTTTCTGTTCTCTTGGCTGCAGCAGTGACACAGTCATAACCATGTTTTTACACTTAGGGAAAGGAGAGTAATAGTCATGAGAGGCTGTCTTTATTGGCTTCTTGTAGAGGAAGGCTAAAGTGGAGACCATTTTGCAAGTTGAGAGAAGTACAAACGTATCTATACACGTATGTACACCTTTACAAAAACCACAGATTGTGAGGGAGATAAATGTGTGCCTTATTTTTTCTTCAGTTTTACATGTGAATTCACTTCAAAGTGAAAGAGAGGAGTCGCTTCAGCAGTTGCTGAAGATATGGGAGGTTTTGGAAATGTATTAGCATCCTATTAACTAAAATACAGGTTAAAAAAATCCAGTGTGCTAGGAAAGCAGTTCGAGGATAATTCTGTTGATAAGGAGCTCCTGAAGAACTCTGCTGACAGATGAGTTTGAGGAAAGTGATCGCTTTTCAAGGTCACACTGTCCCGCGTTTAGTGGGCTCTTCTGTTATTCATGTCTACATACAGTGGGCAACGTAGAGCTCCTGACAGTCAGCAGACATAAACTCTCCTAGGGAACAGTTGGAGGACAAGAGAAAGAAGCAAAAAGTCCACCACCACCACCCACTTGCTGTAGCTCAGAGTGGTTTTAGCCTCAAATGTTATGTGTTTGGACAAATGAGCTAAGAGAACTAAGGAGCACTGCCTGGACCTGCCAGTAGCGCTGGTGAATCTCCTGGGTTGTGTTTTAGTTTCCTTCAGATGGGGAGTCTATGATGATGGGTTTGGGGCGCCTGGACTAAAGGCTGAGGCAAGGGATAGAGTAGCTTTGAATGGCTGCTTTTCTTTTCTTCCTCCTGCCTGGTAAACAAAAGAGGTTAGAAGAAACCAAATAGTAAGAATGGCTGTACTGCATTTAGAAGAAAAACTTAAATAGTTAATGGTCTGAATAAAAGGAAACAGCATAATTATAATGCCGTATACAAATATTTCTTCTGGCTGTCAAGGTGGCGATAACATCTGACAGCCTTTAGAGTGCCAGTTCAAACAGGGCCTTCCTCTTTAATTTCTTCCGAGTACCTCATCCAACTCTGGTATCCTGACAGTGTGTCTCTCTGTGTTCTCGCGTAATTGCAGACTACACTCCAACAGCCTTCCATGTCATTTCTTTGTCTTGTAAAGAAAGCCTTTTGTCACTGCTAAAAATTCAAAACTATTTTTATAACGCATTGCCTACCCATCTGCTTGGGTAAGTTCTCTCCTGTTCTTGGCAGCTGTTCATGGAAAAGTTCGTCACGTAGATGTTCTTAATTTGCTGTCTTATCCTTGCATGAAACTTTTAGGAATAATGTTACGAAGATTTTTGGGGTAGGTTTCCTGTCCTACTTGCAGATGCGTGAACCAAACTTGTATTATTTTCAAGATTCTTCTGAAATGTGTCTACTGCTCATTAATGCTTTAATTAGTTTCAGGAGAGACCCAGGCTCATTTCTACATGTTCTGTTCGTTTACTGTGGTAATGGAACACATTGTTCTTGCATGTTCTTAACCTTTGAAAAGGAAAAGTGAGAAACCCTTAATTTCTCTGAATTTTTGTTTTGAAATATTTTAAAAGATGTGTACCTGATAAATCAGAAGAAAATGATCATTGTTAATAATAACAATAAAAAAAAAAAAAAACAAAAACCTGAGTAAGAAAAAAACAGCGTTTCATAAGCATACAGGAAATTATTGTCTGCTCTCTGCTTAGATATCTCCTAAACAAACGCCTATGTTCCCAAGGCTGCCTTTCCTTTGTAAATGATCTTTGTGACTTTCGTAAGGATGTCTTGGTGTGTATTCAGAGCTCACTGGTGCCTGTTATTTGATAGGCTTCAAATTCCCGACACCTGCAAAAACGGGAGGGTAAGCTGTAGTAGGAATGAGGATTGCTCTTGCTTTCGCTCAGCAGCATGTGCTGCTTCTGCTCTCTGTGTTTAAATTGCACTGTATTGACCTGGAGAGGTCAGGAAGCACACAGGGCTTGGGATTACCCAGAGAGGTTGTGGATGCTCCCACCCTGGAGGCATTGAAGGCCAGGCTGGATGGGGCTTTGAGCAACCTGGTCTAGAGGGAGGTGTCCCTGCCTATAGCAGGCAGGTTGGAACAAGATGATCTTAAACGTCCCTTCCAACCCAAAGCATTTTATGATTCTGTGTTTGACTGGTTGCCAGTTAGGATGCAGACTTGAGTATTTCTACTTTAACTCACAGACTTCTCCAGGAATTGACCTACCTGGCTTATTTTCTTCATCCTTGTTTGCTCTGTCTAAAAATCAGACCACCCCAGACCGTGAATAGTCCCCAAAGAGTGGGTGTGCTGCATACCATTGTGGATATTTTTAGTAGATTCTGTTTGCTGACTGACTTAGTGCGCTATAAATACAGCGTTCTCATCTGGCGTGCACTTTGCATGTCTTCTAGTAACTTATAATAAATTCATCTAAGAATAATATCAAGAAAAAATGAGCCGTTACAATTTGTTTGGCTTTCCATACCGGGTGTCACTTATATAAAGCAATTATTTAGCTGCATTTTAACTGCAAATGGTTTTTGAAAATATCAGTCTTTCAAAACACTTCCTAGTTGGGCTGCTGTAATTAGTCTCTACGTCAGATTGATTTATAGTGTGATTTCCTTACTGTTTTAAAAATTGAAGGTGAAATTTCTAGTTATGAGAGGTTAGTTGAGTGACTAGGGTGTTATCAATGCTAGGTGATTACATGCTGTGTCAGTGCTGGCACATCCCCTGAACATGCATAATGGCTATTCTCTTGTAGTCTTTCTAGTGGACTTTGGTGGTTATGTATGACTTTTCATCCACAGGTGTCTGTCATGCTAGTGATCAACCTTTTAAAGGTACTTAATGACTGAACATTTTACTTCCAGGAGAAGTGTTCAAAAGAGCTTCAGACTTGTCCTTTTTTGACACTAAACAATGTAATATGTTGGAGAAAGCTGTAGATTTATGAAAAGTGGACAGGATCTAAGCATTATGAAGACCACTTGGGCTGACAGCAGTGTGGAGATTGTTTNAAAAAAAAAAAAAAAAAAACCACACCTTTTTTAACTTTAAAAATATGACTTGTTAGCATATGATGGTTTGATGTCAATCTCAGTATTCAAACAAAATCAAGTCAGATCATGATTATGTTTGAAGCTGTACTTCTTCAATAGATAATATAGCTTCTCTTACTTTCGGTAGTATTATGGATAAGTAAAGCACTGGAGGCATATGCTTGTTTAAATGGGACCCATAATTGGATAAGAGAACGCATTTTACTTAATGTGTTATTACTCAATCTGATGAAAAGTCAAAACACCTGTCATTTGAACTAATTTGTTCCAATTGCAGTCTATTGTGTGTGTGTATTCTTGCATATGAGCATCTTCTTAGCATGATCTAGTTAATGTAAACAAGATGTTTCTGTTCTAAGAGTAGGTGTTTAAAGTAAACTTCTTAACAGACAATTCTGACAGGTAGACCAATGCAGCAGGTATAAATCGAGGAAAACATTCAGTAGCATTCTCTACAGTGATCATTTAAAGCACAAGTGATGCACAAAACATTTCTTCACAGTTTGTTCAAAAAGAATAATTACATTGGCTTAAAAATTGGCTTCTTATTCATGGATATTCTGTAAGATTTTGCAGAATATGGCATGGTCGTTGCGTACTCTCTGAAGAATAAAAAGCTGGAAATATAGGCAGATCTGTTGTGACTGACATGTATACAGCATGCAAGTTAACAGCATGATTTTTCCTTTACTTTTAATGACATTCCTTTACTTTTAATGAAGAAAACTTAGTTGGGGGTGTCACTTGTTCTATCTTTTTCTGAACCAATTATGTCTCCTCTTCACTATTCCTCCTCTGAGGCATTCTGCATGCTTTCTTCATTTTGGTATTTCCCCTGGTAATATTAAAATGTTCCATCTTAGAAATAGGTGCTTTTACATAATTAGTAATTATGAAACTTCAATATTATTCCAACTTAAAAAGCTGCTCTCACATTTTATTAAGCATTTGTTATAGGCTCTCTTGAAACTGTACTTTTAATAGGTAAAATTGAATAACAGTATGATAAATTTAACTACAACTATCTGTGATATGTAATTATGCTGTTAAAATATGAAGTGTTGTTTAGAGTTAATATTTAAACTCCTGAGAACATCCCGTGTAACAATTTAACTTCTTATTTACATAAATTCTTCCCAGTTGTACTTTCTAATATTTTATACTGACTTTTTTGGCATTGATTGGTTTTCCCCTTTTTTCTTTGTCGCTGCTACCTCTATTTCTGCAGGAACAAGTAGGTTATTGGTAAGTATTTCAACTGAATCGGACTTCACAAAGTTTTGCCTCAGTGAGGACTTCTGGTACCCTCACTTATTTTGGTAAAAACTTTGTAGACAGCAGACCAGTTGTCTGTAAATGCTGTGCTTTCTCAGGTCTCCATTAACGCCTTGTTTGTGTAGTAGAATAATAGTACTCAGATTCTCCAAGAGACTTTGTCTTCTGCATGCTTTCAAGCAGCATCCATCTGTGCTGTCTTTTAAGATGCTGCCTTCTGCAGGGGCTTGCTCCCTCGTTCCTGTCTGCTGCATTTCAAGTGCAGTGTTTACTTTGTCTCTCCCATTCTTTTTTTTCATAAGACCTTAAATGCATTTTGGCTAGTTTGCTCAGAAGACTTCTCTGCATCTGACAAGATGCTCTGTTTCACATGTTCAGTTGAGTCATACTTGTCAACCATTACTCAGCCGTTTTCACATCATGCCTCTTTCCTTTTAGCTATCATTATATATATATTCTCAGCATGATATAGCCACCCTCCCCCCTCTTATTATCATGCTTCGTGTAATTTTAATTGGATTTGTTGCTTTGTACGGTGCAATTTTTTGAGATTTTTACATCTGTGCCTTTTCAAAATCTAGGACTTCCTTCTTCTGATCTTGGAGTAGCTCTTCCTATGCTTTTAAATTATGTGACTTCTAATGAAAGCATTTTCCTTAATCTTAGTGTATTTGTGAAAATACTGACCTTATGGACACTGTGAAGAATGTGGGGGTAAAGACAAACTGGTTCCCTCTGCATAAGAATATCACTGTCTTGCCAAACTACTTCGTCACTCCAGAAGAGAACAGTAGAATGCTGTTACCCTGCCTGACTTTCCCAACTTATACTGTGAAGTTATGAATGGAAAGAGGCCNTTTTTTTTTGTAAATCTAAGATTTTTAGTGAAGTCATATTCTATAAGGTATTTCCTAGTACTGTGGTTTCTTAGGTTTAATGATAGAATTTTTGTTCCCTGAGTAGTTAAAGAAATGTATGATGATTGAGTAGGGAATGAAACAAAATTCATATTAGCTTGGACTGGAGGGGGCATGGTTAAGAGGTGGAACCCAGCATCTACGTTTATATTTAAATACATTTCATACTTGTTTTTTCACTGGCCTGTGTATAAATCTAGTTCTATAGAAGGCTTTCTTTTTTCTTGCCGTACTTTCAGTTTCTTTCAGTAAAACTGTCCCTGAGGGAATTGGGATTGATAATAAAGGTTATAATAACTGATAGTTTTATAAATTGCTTGTGTACAAAAAGCCTGTCTTTTAAAAACAAATAAAAAATAGCTTCGTAGCTGTTCATATGAGTACATTTGAGACCTAATTTTTTCGTCTAAATTGATCTTATATATACACAAGACTGAGTCTTTGTTCTTTCCAAAAGATTAATAGATTAGAAGACTGTGTTGTTCTTTAGTAATTTGAATTTATTCCAGAAGGCTTGCTATTTTATTTTGCTGGATTGTGCTACCCTCGGGTTTATGATATACCAGGCTAGGTCAAGAGTAACAACGACACACTTTAGGCTTTATGATTGCACTGATGTTGCAGGTAGAGTAACCTGCTGCGATGACACAAGTATGTCTGAAGTGTTTCTCTTTCCTGAAGAGCTTAAATTAGCTTTTTTTTTTCCCCTTGAAATGTTGCCACTGTGTGTTACTCGAGTAACTAACTAGCTGATAGTATAAAAAGATTAGTTTATCTCAACATCTAGAGCAACTTATATGAATTTTGTTGCACAGACTAATGAGTTGAAGTTTTCGTTTTTCTTTCTGGAGGTCAGCGTTAAGTGCTTTGAACTCCATTCCCTAACTTGACTTCTATCCAAAAGCATTTGTTTTTGTGTAAATATTTAATGCACGTGTGTGTTATACAACCCTTCCAAATGCATCTTTGTTTTCTGGTCACAGTTTTAGCTAAGGATCAGTTTTACACCAAGAGCAGAATTTCAGTCTGCCCTACCAAGTTTTGTGGAAAGTACCAGGCAGACAGCATGTCAGACTGAGGTCTTTTGTTAACAGAACAAGTTCAGCATTCACTTATTCTCAGGCTTGAGCTGGAGGATCTCCCTGAAAGATTAGACAGCTGTTAGTCTTCTGTAGCCTTCATACTGCCCTGGGGAGATGTCTTCCATAACAGAAACTGCTGTTGTAGATTATAGGATTAATAGAATGAATGGTACAATGTCTACACAGTTCTAGAAAGCAAAGAAACAAGTTTAAATGGTATTCTTACTACACAGCGCAGGGATTGTACTGAGTGTTTTGCTTCTCATAGGAAAAAAAAAAAAAGCAAAACAAAAACCACAACACAACAACAATAAAAGGAGATTTCTTTTTTTGACAGCTCTCCCAGTATACGGATTTCTAATTTGATACGACTGCTGGAAAGGTCAGGTACAGCTAGACCTCCGCTAGGGAGAAAGAGTGTGCTTTTTAAAGATCAGCAGGAATTCTAGGCTGCTTTTGGGAACTTTTAGATGTTCCTGAAAATGCTAGTTAATAATTATAAAAAACAATGTTTTTTTTAAAGTTTCATGATGAAACGAGCCTGGAGGCATAAGCTGTTCTTCATATGCCTTAGTACTCAGCAGTCTTTATCATGAATGGAAGAATTGGAACAAACCTGTTTCTTTCACTGGAATTAAATGACTGATGTTTGGCTTGATCTCAGGAATTTGTTGGTGGCTATAGTGTGAAATTTACCAAAGTTGCTGTTATTGCTCACACTTATGTGCAGTGATCTTGCCTTCTGAGGGCATCTGTAAATAAAGATGTGGGTTTAGGTTGATGTCCGTGTGGGAAAGGGTTACTTTGACATCTCCTCCTAAAGTCCAGAGTAAGGAAGGATTTTGAAAATTGGCAACAAGGTTTAAGAGTGAGACAGTTATCCATCGAGAGTGTAACGGAGGCATTTCTTTTATAAACCATTAAAGGATGTCTTCTGTATACTGAAAGAGAAGCTCTTTTTAATACATCCCTTAGTTGAAGGAGGGAGATCTAATTTGAAATGCCTATAAATGATGTTGGTTCTCTGCAGTTCTTAAAACCCGGTCTATGAAAGGTAAGAGGTAACAACTCAGTAAGCAATTACTTAAGGGTAAATATATATCTGTATATATATTTGGTATGGAGGATGGGTCTTTAACTGAAAGTTCCTTTTGAGAACTACAGTGCTGATTCATTCTTCTTCCACAGAAGATTTTGGGAAGTTGCAATATTTTGTATTTTTTATCCTAGAATGAAAGGCTACAGTGAGAAAATTCGAGTAAATCTCTCTCTAATCATTTTGGTGTTAGGTTACTAGTATTGTTTAACTTGGGAATTTCTGTCTCTGAGTAATGATGGAAGGTTGATAAATTATTTTTAATGAGTACCTTGCACTTGGAAAAAAAAAAAAAAAAGCAGAAAGTAGAAGAGAATGAAATCCTGGTTGCTTGAGAATGCCTGTGTATTCTGTTACTTAACGTGTTATGGAAGATTTTTGTCTTTTGAGTAAACTGCTTGCGGCTGAAGTGCATCTGTAACACGTGCTTTCTTTATTATCTTGTCCTTGTTCTAGAAGTACACAGTCTTTTTTTGTTTGATTGGCTATGGTTTCTTTTTCTTGTTTTTAATTTTTTCCTTTTTTAAACAATGCAGGTGTAAGGTGAAACGAACTGGTCTTTGCCCTCTAGCTGCTGTTTTGATCCTATCAGTGTCTGACTTGTTTAGCCTCTGCTGGCAGGCCAGCTAAACCAGCAGTGTGCAGTGGGAAAGCTTAAAGCAATGCTTGCTCAGGCTGGCTCCTTGCTAGTTGACAGGCATGTACAGGAATGGACAGCAGGAGCAGAGGAAATAGTGCTGCCGAGAGGCAAACGTAAGGTGAAGGAATGAATGAGTAAAATGACCAAGAAGCGTGCAGGCTCAAACTTGGGCATTCTTTATGGTGTCCTAAGAGCTTTTTTCTTTTTTTCAGAAGCATTTTTTTTGTGCATTTCATTCCTTATATTCTGTTTGGTCATTGTTTTTAGGGAGCTGTGGTAGAGCCTTGCGCTCTCCTTTTAGGTAAGGCTCTGGTTAGGACAGTAGTCTTATGTGGTGAGGTAGTGCTAATCTGTGTCATGGTTTGCTTCTTCCATTACCCTTGTCTCAATGTCGTGGTAGGCAAACAGGCACTTTTATATACCGTAATACCTAGAGACTGACAAGAATCACCTGACTTGCTATGTAAGCTAGGACTAGTTTTACTGCCTTTCTTATGCAGACATTGCTCCCACTCTAACTGTTGCTTTTCCTTGTCTACTATAGTATGTGGGTTTTGCAAGGGATGGGCTAATGCATATATGCAAACAAACACACACAGCACTAGGCACGCTGTGACCTTGATATAAGACTTTCTAGAATATAAACTATGATTGGTCTTCAGCCAGTTGAAAAAAAAAAAAAA